>CBVK0103606715.1:0-15779 GCA_900067695.1 Picea abies | reverse complement strand
TTAAAAGTGGTTGGATAAAGTTACCTTTGTAGATTTCTTCTTTTTCAACCACTAGGAAATTTACCAAGTGCTAACAGGATGTACACTTTGTTGTACCATTAATATCATAAACAGGAATAAAGGTATATACCATCCCTTACCTGTACCCACTTGACCTTGGGAAATGATTTCCATGCATTTTGTGGGAGGTTTACCAACAACTAGGAAAGGACACGACTATCTATTTTTTGTAGTGGAAAGGTTCAAAAAAATGTTAATTCTCATTCATTGTAAGAAGATCATCAATGGAAAATAAGAAACAAATAAGTTCTTTGAAAATCTTTGGATGCACTTTGGGATACCAATGAGTATCATCTTAGATAGGGATATCGTATATCTTAGTGAATTTTGGACTACAATGTGGGAGAATATGGACATTAAGTTGAAGAGTTCTATAATGATCCATTGACAAACAAATGGGCATACAGAAGAATATAAACACTTGGGATGTAAATATCATCTATATACAATACTCTTATAACACAATAGTCCACATTTGTACTGGCAAGTTACTTTTTGAAACTTGCTTTGGGTATTTTCCACCTTCACCCTTAATGTTGTATATGGACAGTAAGGAGGAGTGAGGGAGGGCCTCATAGGATATGCATTAAAAGAAGAAAAGTTTTTTGATAAGATTAGGTAGATCCATTTGAAACTACAAGAGACACAGAAGAAGTCACAAGAAAAGTACAAGTCTAGACAAGACTAACACAGAATAGAGTAAACATTTATAGTGGGAGACAGAGTATGGCTATAACTGAATAAGGAAATACTATAGGGTCATGGTACATAGAGCAAGGATATGTGGTATGGTCCTTTTGTGGTATTGGAAAAGGTGGAAGATAATGCCTACAGACTCAGTCTACCCCCATGCATGCACATTTACTTAATAGTGAATATGAAGAATCTCAAACTCTATGAGTCTTCCATGTTGAATCAAGAGGAGGAGAAGGTCCTACCTTCCATAAAGGAATTAGTGTGATATGATTAGGAAGAGTTAGAAAAGGACAGAAGTTTTCATCAGTGACACAAAACTACAAGAAAGGGGCAACATGACCTTTGGAAAATTGGGTTGAAAGGACACCTTCCAGGAAAAGAAAAGTGGTACTCCAAGGAGAAGGTAAAGGGAAATTTTTCTCACCTCATTTAGTAAATAGTTTGGGGACCCAAATCCTTCATAAATGGGGAGATATGATCCATATTGGATCATTATATTTTTTATCATCTATATCAATTCTTATAGAGTGGAAAAATTGGCGGAATAAGCTTGTAGAGCCATTTTAGTGGTAGATCCTAGTTTGGCAAATTGGGCTCTAGAACCTTTCAAGGCCATTTTGAGGCATCAAATGACATTTGTTTTGGGTTAAAACTTTCCCAACAAATCTAGGACCCTGTGAATCTATTTTTCACATCAATATCTTTCCAATGGTGAAGAACACATGTCAATATGAGCTCATATGAAAAATTTATGCCTCCATCAAGTTGACCTACAGTGTTGACCACCATGGTGCGAGAGGATGACACGTCAACCCACGTTACTCATGCATATGGGGTTATACACGTATGTAATTTAAAGAAGATTATAGAAGGTTGAAAACCCTATCACAATTGAGGGTTGAGGAAGTCAAAAACACTTTGAGACATTCCTTGGTACTGGCCATTATTTAGTGGATTTTATCTTTTCTAGATCTAGTGTTATCCCTTCCTTTCAAATTATATGACCCAAATAATGTATCTACCTATTATAGAATGAGAACTTGCTCAATTTTTTATACAACAGATTCTCCCTCAATTCTTGTAGCACCATTCTCAAGTGTTGATCATGCTCTTCTTCAAACTTGGAGTAGATAAGTATGTCATCCAAGAAGTCAATGACAAACATATCCAAGTAACCTTTGAATATACCATTCATCAAACAAATAAAGAAATATGGTTCATTTGACAACCCAAATGGCACCACTATAAATTCATAATGGATGTGCCTTGTTCTTAAGGTTGTCTTGTTGATATCTTATTCCTTAATTCTAACTTGATGATAGCCTAATATGAGGTCAATCTTCGAGAATATATTTTCCTCTTTCAGTTGATAAAAAAGATCATATATCCTTGGAAAATGATACTTGTTATTCATAGTCACCTTATTCAACTTCCTAAAGTCAATGCAAAGCCTCAAGGTGCCACCCTTCATTTTCACAAATAGCATCGGGGCACCCCAAGGTGACACACTTGGGCGTATATACCCCTTCTTCAAAATTTCTTCGAGTTGCATTTGTAATTCCTTCGGATTTGGTGTGCACATCCTATAAGGAGTATTGGATACTATAGATACTCCAGGCATAATATTGATAGATAAATCAATACCTTTCTTGGGTGGAAACCTAAGTATTTCTATAAATACATCTTCAAACTCTTTTAGGACATCATAGTCTTCAATGCTTGGAATTTTATCCTTACGTGAATCTTCCATATTTGTTGCAAATATTTGGCATCATTTCCTAAATCTTTTCTTCAATTGCAAGGATGAAAATTCTCTAATAGTTACTTCCATTGGAATATCTTGAACTATTCCCATGTTCCCTTCTTCAGCCAAGAAATTAAATTATTTGTTATAAAAATTTAGGACAGGATGATTCTTGTCCAACCAATGCATACTAATTAGGAAACCATGATCCCAAAGTTATGGTATTGAAATCTACCTTTGTGCTCAGTCTATTTATATCCATTGGACATTTCTTAACCATATTATCAATTATTATTTTAGCTCTCGTAGCTAACTGAACCAACCAATATTTCCAAAGCTTGCTTCTGGGAAAATGAAATATTTCCACCATCTTAGGATCTAGATAATTATGACTAGCTATTGAATCAATTAAAATAACTATGGTTTTTGGTTTTTGATATTACCTTCCACTTCAATCATATGAAATTGAAACTCACCTTGCTTGTTATCCTGGGATGCATAGATCCACAACACATTTCTTCCTATGTCCTCCAATGTATCATCTTGTTGTACATTATGAACAATTCTCACCTTTTCACCTCTGAGAGGAAAATATTTATACATATGATCTCCCTCACAACCCAAACATTTCATAGGATATTGCCTGGGTCCCTTACCTAAAGTTTTTATCATTCTAGGATCCTTTTGAATTGGTTGTCCCTGAGTGCTATTTCTGAAGAATGGTGGTTTTTTCCCCTTCTTCCTCTACTCCATCTTTCCTTTTTTCTTGTCTTCCCAATCCTTTTGCAATGTTGGTCATATTCTATGCTGATCATATAGACACTTAACTCTCCTGATGGTTTCCTCAAATTTCTTGGGATCATCATACTGTATCTTATCACTGAAAATTGATGGTATCCCACTTATGTACCTTTTAACCTTGACTGGTTCATCCTTGATAAAGTCAACATATTTTAGTAGCTCTAAGAATCTCCTTTCATACTCATCCATGGTCATACTCCCAAGATTGAGTTCGAATAACTCCTTCATATTTATATCATAATAACACTTGGTTAAGTATTTCTTTTGAGTTGGTAGATGGAAATTCTTCCTTCTGTTTGTGAGGATTAATTATGCAACATAAATTATTTCCTCATTCCTAACAACCAAGTCTCGACATCCTCGTATTTCTTGTGCTTGACATCAAAGGTACAAGGTTTTATCTTATTCTTTTCTCCTTGTAATTCATACACTCATGAAATTCTATTCTATTATTATTTATGATAGGAGACGGTATTGAACTAATGTGTGCTCTTATAACTGAATCCCTTGATGAGTGATGATGATGCCTATAAACACTTCTAGAATCTCTTCTTTTATCATGAGATATGTGGATTTTTGACTTTCTTGAGTATGTTCCCTTATCCACTTTCTTCTTTATTCTATCCAATCTCTACAAAAACTTGATGTTGAATCCATCTTGCTTCTCCTTGGATTTCATAAGCCTCTTGTTATCAAATGCTAATTTGTATTAATTTTTCCAAAGCATCTCATCCTTGTGATATCTTTCCACTCATATTTTAAAATGTTTTCACCAGCTCCGTCAAGTTCCCATCACCTAAATCCTTCACTCGACTAATCATCCAAAATAGTCATTTCCTTAATGTTAAGACCTAAGTCTTCACCCCTGTCCCGTCTCTCTCTTTTCCACATACCTTCCTAGAAATATTTTGCCTTAAAGTTGGTCAAGTCAATTTCCCATTTGTTCAATGACTTGGTTTTCCTTATTGTCTTTCTTGACTGATTATTTGCACAAATGTTTTATGTTTTTCCTTTAAGGGTAAACACATATCGTGATTTGTTTCAAATTACTTGTCATATTGTTTTCCATTAATCGAGCTTACATCATGTCGATCAAGTATGTTGTATGCACAGGGTACAACCATGAGAAAAAACTCAGCATTCAAAGCTCCCGAATGCCAAATTGTTGCCATCTCTAAATATGGTTAAAAGGGTTATGGAGTTGTCTGACAGATAAACTTTAGCGTGGCACTAAAATACCATGGTTACCCAGACCACAAATTGCAACAATATCAATAGACGAGAGAGATTGCAAGGGGTGAAGCTATGGGGGGTTTAATTTTGAACGATGGTCCAACAATTTAATCCATTGTTTTCTCTCTGGAGTATGTGGCATCACCAGGTGCACTGCGAAACAAAAAATGGGTTACCTCAAAACCACTTCCTCGTTCCCCCACAAAATATAAAAGTAGTCAATCGGGTCTGAAGTAACGTGGATCGTGAGTTCTCAAGGTCAACAACTGAGAGAGATTGTGGGGGGCGAAGTTGCGTGGGTTTTAATTTTGAAGGGTGGTCCCACAATTTAAACCATGGTTTTCTCTCAGGGGTATGTGGCATCACCATGTGAATTTCGGGATGAAAAGAGGGTTACCTAAAAACCAATTCCTCACGCCCCTGTAAAATTGAAAAGTATAAAGTGTCCTTTAGTCATTTATTTTATTTAATTATTATTTTGAACGTTGGACCGTTGGAACCTTGGTGCAACCACCGTGTTCCACTTGCAACTCAATAGTACACCAATTGCATGCTATTTCCGCTCATTGCCAGGTATCTTTCATCACAGCCATGGATCCCATCATAACCTCGATAGAATAAAAAGTGGCAAAGAAGGGGGACGAAACGCTGAAGGACCTAGAATCTGGATCAAGAAACATTTTCTTGTTGATCATTACAATCAGTTTCAAAACTAAAACATTTCTTTCTTATCATTATAACCGGTTTCAAACCGAAGAAACTCATATAGTATAAATATTAGGAGTTTCAAATGCATTAGGGGTTGGCAGAAGTGCAAGGTCATGATTTTATCTATTTTGGATCTTTAATGTAATTTTCTGAAGCTGAATAGAATGCACATGCAAATGTCTTGAAATCTCCACGAAAAGATTCTAATGGTGGTGGTATGAGATTTGTCTTCTTTCTTTGTATGTATTTCTTGTGTTCTTGATTTAATTTCCATTGTCTTTTGTTTAAATTGGATAGTTAAAGGCCCATAATTCATCTTGTGATTGTTGGAGAAATTTCTATTTTTGACACACTAGTTCAGTGGGAGTTAACTGACTAGTTCTATTTTAGACTTTATGTTTTTACTATTACTATTATGCATGCATGAATTCCTAAGGAAAGCTAATTTCTTGATTTATTTTCTTAATTATGTAATGTTTTTCCCTATATATGAGTGTATTCCACTAATTCATTGTATCATATTGATTGTGATCTATGTATCAATCATCAACTCATTGGAGTATTGTGAATATATTTTCTCATTCTTCCATATTGAATCTCTCTTCCTTTATTGATAAGATTTGTTTGTACTTTCTTTAGCTAGATCTCCTGTACATATTTCCATGAAACAATGACATGGTATCAGAGCTATGCTACTTGAAGCAAGCCAAACAAGCTAAAGAATAAGGAAAATCGGGGTTTCGGTGAGCTAAATCCATGGTCGTAAATTTCAACAATTATTCCTCCCAAAATATTATGTTTTTGAGGAAACAACTCACGAAGAAAGTAAATTGACCCTTTTTTGAAGTGGGTTTTCAACCATTTGGTGAGATGCGTCACCATTTGCTCAGAACGTAAGCCACAAGATAGCCTCCTTAAACTAATATGAATCCATGGCCATACCTTTCTACAATGATTGCTCCAAAAAATATTAAGTTTTTGAGGAAACGACTCACGTGAGAAGTAAATCAACCCATTTTTGAAGTGGGGTTCCAGCTGTTTGGCGAGATTCCTCACCGTTTTCTCAGAAAGTAAGTCGCAAGATCATCTCTTGAAATTGATATGAATTTTCACTTGAAGTGCCATTTCTATCATGATTTCTTAATTTTTCACTTGCAGATTGAGAGTAAATTTTTAGGGGTTCTTAGTAATAGTGGGAGAGATGGATATGAAAACTATTATACAGTCAAAATTTTTGGTAATCCTCACACCATACAATTATTTTGATTGGAATCCCAAGGCGACATTACAACTCAAAAGAAAAGGACTATATAATTTGATGATGGCAACATAAACATAACCTACATCAGCGATTGAGAAGATGAGATGGGTGAACTATAAGGATGAGGCCACATGACTACTTATTGAGTTAATATCCACTAATTATGGTTTCATGGTGCTGCATGCAAGACTCCAAATGAGATTTGGACCACCCTGGAAGGACTCTTTGGAAAGCAGGATGAGATGCGAGGTCATATGCTTGAGGTAGAGTTGAATACCTTAGACCCTAAAAGTTTTGATAATATACAAGATTGTTTTACTAAATTTAAATCTTTTCTATTGAGCTTGGGTGAATGTGGTATTGACAAGTCTACACAAGAGAAACAACTTATTCTAACAATGTTGGCCAAGCTAGGACAAGAATACGTTGTATATGTCTCCAATTTCCATTCTGGAAGATGTATTTTTGGAACAAATTGGAAAATGCCTACGTTGGCTCAATTCATTGAGTCTCTTACACAAGAGAAAAAAAACTCATACAGATGGGCCTCATGAAATATCCCAAAGCACATGCACTCACCATGCATGATGGAAAAGGGTCATCCAAACAGAATGGGAAGGAGGGATATTCCAAACCCTTAAACGATTCTTCAGGTTCCATAGACTCTCCAGATTCCAAGAAAAAGAAGAAGGGAAAGAAGTGCACTTACTGCAATAAACCGAATCATGAACAATCCACATGCATGAAGAAACAAATCGATCTTATGGAACATGCACTTTAGCAGAACAACCTTGGAAACTTCATTCCAGAGGGAGTCAAGAAGCAGAAGGAAGAAGATCCTGCTCCTAAGAAAGGTAATCATCATGCTATTGTTGCAATTAATTCCTCATTTGATTCATGGATTATAGATTCCGGTGCATCCCATCATATGCTGGTGAAAGAGGAAGTTTTATCTTCCTTGAGTCCATGCTCAAGACCCCTTATTCTCATGGGGGATCATACTCCATTAGCAGTAGCAGGAGAAGGGAGAGTGGAACTCCACAATGGCAGTTTTGAGAATGTTTTACATGTTCCAAATCTTTCTATGAATCTTCTCTCAGTTTATCAAATCGCTTAGAAAGGTAAAAAGGTTGAATTTACATCAGATTCAGTTTTAGTAATTGACATGCATGACAATTCCATCATTGCAATTCATGAGGTGGATCGCAAGTCAAGGTTGTATAAATTCACTAAGTTTTCTGATGATGACTCCTCTATTCTACTTACACATAAGGAGAGTAATTTCCATGTACCTTTAGTGCAACATGCATATACTCTTGTTCTTCCATCAGTTTCAGACATCAGATATGATTCCATAGACTCATATTCTGTACATGGAAATAAGTAGGTACTAAAGCTAGATAAGAAGCCAACACTATAGCTTCAACAGATTCCCAAGAAGGCACAGACCACACTTCAGGTAGTAGGAAACCTTGCAGGGAATTCATTGGATTCGAGGATGACTCGATCTCAACATGAGGAGCCTTCTCACGTACTTTCAACTTCAGAACCTGGGATTCCCATGCATTGCTATATGGTTCAATCTACTAATCCACATAACTACAATAGGGTTGTGGGAAATCAATTATGAAAAGTAGCCATGTAGAAGTAATATGACTCACTCCTACAAAATCAGACTTGGAATCTGGTTCCACGTCCACCAGAAAGGAATATTTTCAGGTGCATATGGGTCCATGGGATCAAGAAGTACAAGGCACGATAGGTTTCCAAAGGACTTCATCAGATCCATAAATATTTCTACATCTTCATGAAGACTTTTAATGAGAAGAAGTTTCAGAATTTGTGGGATCATCTTGCAGTGAAGAACATAGTTGCCTAGCAGCTGCCATTTTCTTCTTTTGATACATTTTCTTTTGAGGGGGGGTTTTGTTCCCACGTGGTTTTCCCACTTTCCTCACTTTTATTCAGTGTTCATTCGTTGCATTATACATGAGTACCTAAAATGGCCTAATAGTCGGGACTCATTTTTTACTCCATAGTGATGTTCAGGGGGGGTGTTGGAGAAATTTCTATTTTCGACACACTAGTTTAGTGGGAGTTAACTGGCTAGTTCTATTTTAGACTTTCTATTTTTACCATCACTATTTTGCATGCATGAATTCCTAAGTAAAGCTAACTGCTTGATTGCTTTTATTAATTATGTAATGTTTTTCCCTATATATGAGTGTATTTCGCTCATTCATTGTATCATATTGTTCATGATCTATGTATCAATCATTGGCTCATTGGAGTAGTGTGAATATATTTTCTCATTCTTGCATATTGAATCTCTCTTCCTTTCTTGATAAGATTTGTTTGTACTTGCTTTAGCTAGATCTCTTGTGCAGGTTTCCATGAAACACTGACAGTGATGCTCTCGAATTAACCAATTTAAATTGTGTTAAGTTATTCCTAACTAAGTCAGAATCCATTTTATTTAATTCTCTGATGTAGTTATATGTTTTTCCTTTCTTCTTACACTCTGCAGATTGCAATTTATAACTCATATTCATCGCCTCATTTAGCCTTTATCCTCTAGAGAGTTGTACTGACCAGTCAGTGCTTCCATTTGTTTTCATAAGTTTGACTCCATAGCCCTAAGTGTCCATCCCCTTCATCTCCAGCAAAATTAAAAAAAAAAAACCTTCAAAGAAAGAAAACCTAGGCAGTGACTTGTTAAAGACAACTCATCTGCTAAAGACCAAGTGACAAGATAGAGCCTTCTCTGAGCTGAGTAGGCTAGTACCAAGCTCTAAAGTGGTTTGTAGGTTACCTCAGTCATTTGTTTTATCAACCAAACAAATATACAGAGTGCTAACATTTTGGCATCGTTTCCAGGGAGAAAAGGTGAAATCTTCCCTGGGATAAATGACAAAGTTCATATATGAGTACTAATGGTGAAATTATTTAGACACAAAAATATTATACATCATTCACCTAGAGAATCGATTTTCAAGAATCTAGAATTCAAAATTTTCATGGCGACTTCACTATCCAAAGACTCAATAGCCTAAATATGTTATTGATGACTCCACTACTTCAAGATGGATCACATATCTGCAAGGTATGCTCCAATGAATCACTCTCATATTCTTGGCTTTCCAAATCGTATTCCTCACATAGATTGGAAAAAATATTTTCCTAAATTCAAATATGGGAAAGGAAATGATGTTGCCTTGCACTTGATTAGATTTCACATGCACATATGTAAGCTAGGGGTTGAATTTCATGAGGATTGTTTGATGAAAATGTTTATGGCTACTCTAGAGGGGAAAGCAATAATTTTTTATGAAGGCTTAAAACCAGGTAGCTTATACTCTCTTAAGGATTTCCACATAACATTCTTTAAGCATTATGGAGAATCTAATCCTCCATTATTGGTGTTTGAAGATTGTTGTGAATTTTGTGAACATTTCATTAAGTACCTTGAAATTGTTTTTGGTAATGAAGGGTGTATGAATGATAAAATCATAGAATCCCTTTATGAATATTCATCCCAACAACAAATAGTATCGCCTCCTTTGGCTAAAGATGAAGATGATCAAGAAATTGTTGCTAAAATTCATTTTCCTTTTCCTGAATTTTATGAAGATATTCAACAATATTTCCAGCAAGACAAAGTGTTTCAAAGTTGTCTTTATTACCCTGTGAATGATGTGGTTGTTCAAATTCTAAGTGGCCTAGACATGGATGAGGGTTCTAAATCTGCATCTATGGAGACTTCAAGTAGTGAACAAACAAATGACATAGAGTTTCATGAAAGCAACAAAACATTTTATGCCACTTGTTGGAACACATATATATTTATAAAATTTTAGACTTTAATAGACTTCATTCTCGTTCAAATAAAAGCAACCCACGCTTGAGTCTCACTATTGATGAAATATTTCAGCTAATCAAATGATCCTAAACTCCTAAACATTATGGAGCTGCCTACTCATTAAAGAGCCAAATAACTAACAATTGTTTTCAAAATGTCGGGTTTTGGAGTTTTGTGATACAGACAGTTCAACATGTTGTAACTCCAAAATCCCAATATCTGAAACCGTGAAACTTTCTTAAACATTTAAACTAGATTAATTAAGGATTGAAAATGATTAACAGTTAATTAATCGTATCCTGATTTCACATTTTGGGGATCCTACCTTGAGCAATTATCAAAGCCCTGTTGTCCGAAATCACGAAACTATCTTAGGTTAATCACGATTATTTAAAAGGGTTAAACATGATTAAAATTAACTAATCACATCACGATTTTGTGTTTTAGAACTCATACCTTGAAACATTATAGGATATCCCGATATCTGAAATTATGAAATTTACTTGACGATAAGTGTGATTAAGTGACACATTAATGATGATTATCACGTAATTAATCCTTCGCTAAATAACGACTCGGATAAATTCAAATTTTATCTGTTCTTTTCCCAAAATGTAATGAAATTAATAATTGGTTTACGACAATCATTCCAAATGATATATTAGACCACCACCTAAATCTTATTCATTGAGGAAAGTAAATGCTCCGTCAGTAGAAGTATTGGTAAATCAATATAATTAAAGAAAAAAGGTATCGAATTTTGAATTTCGAATTTCATTGTGCAGTAAATTTTCAAGGTAATGAACTTTGTGTATTTCCTGTGATAGATAGTAGAGTTTTGAATCTTGATACCATGGCTCCTCGAAAAGAAACTAAAGTTCTTGTTGAAGGATCGAGCCATAATGTAAATATCCTTTTCAACACTTTGCCTAGAAGCATAGACGCCGTAAAATCCTGGACACAAATATTCAATATTATACAGTATGAATTGATCAATTGCCTAGACGACTTAGGTGATGATGAGAGAGAGGCCCTAACTACCAAATACAAAATTGTTTCCCAATCAGAGCTACATAAGATATCGACGAGGCCTAGACTCCTTCCTTACAATGATATGATTAATTGGGTACTAGAGAACATTGATATCTCGACCAGGACCATCTTCAATTCACAAAAGGTCGCAGTTGGGTATTTCTGGCTAGAACATCTATAGGTGATGTACAAATTGTCTACAACACCAAATTTCATTTACAATGCCAATTTCCTAGTAGACTTTGACAAGAAGGAATGTGCCCAATATGGAAAAAAACTTCCTGATTTAATTAAGGACTGGTACTTTTGCCCCAAGAAGTTAAAAGCTAACTCCCATGGGATATACATAGTTCACACACTAGAACCTCACATAATGTATATAGAAATGATGATGTGTAGACTCTACGGGAAGGAAAACACAACCCATTTCTTTTTATCGTGGGTTCCTATTATGCACACAATAACAGAGGGGTATTCTTTTGATTGGGCCAAGATATTTTTAGAAAGTTTCATTAAAGGGATTACAAGATATCCGTCACTAAAAGATAAGGGGAAACCAAATCAATTTTTCATGTTGGCTTATAACATGGATGTCATCTATTTTATGACACCTTTTCCTCTGATGGGCTAGAGCTGGACTCCAACTAGTGTCGAACCCATAGATATTTATCATTCGATACTTTGGGAGGACAAGGAGAAATATTTTTTCTATCAAATCTATAAATGGATGGTGGTGTCGATGCATACCACTATATATGGCTACCCACCTCCCAGGATTTCCGAAAAAATTGTGACAAATCTGAGCAAGATATAAGACTGGTACATTGAAGAGCATTTCTCCTATATTAGGGTTTTCAGTTGTTCAGTTACTCCACATGCTCTACCTCACTTTTTACAAAATTGATTGGTGTGTCATGAAGTAGCACAACAAACTGTGCATGGGAGAATTAGCAAGGAGCTGAAACAAGTACAAAAGAATGTATGGCCCTTTTTTCCCGTGAAAATTGGTATATTTCTCTACTGGACTTCGGTCGTTCGAAATTAGAAGAAATCAAGTTGGTCAATATTGAATTTAAGAAGCATGATATACAGAAGATCATAGGTAATCACATGACCCTCTGCAACTTGAAAATATATGAACATGAAGATTCTCCTCAAGATGAAATATTTCAAGGAGCAAGGTCCTATCAGGAGGTTTTGAACTGAGTTCAATCTCTGGTGCTAGATAAGTTGGTTGAGTTCTATAACTTCCGGAAGCATCAAAGAAATAACCTCCCAAAAGTATTTCAAGGAGAAACCATGACACCTCTATCCACACAACAAACAAAGACCCAAGGGTTAGAAACAGGGAGCTCTAGTGGATAGGATGCCCACAAAAATTTGGAGGAAGCTGAGGCCTTGATAAAGAAGGCAGAAGAAGATCCATAGTCCACACCGGATAAACCAACAATTGACATAGTCAGGAGGTAGCCATTCACTGAGATAGGTATTCCTATCCAATCTATCACACCTCTACAATTCAGTAGAGGGAACTCGATGGCCAAAGTTGTATTCATAGGATACCTTACACCTATTTTAGAAAAAGAGATTCTTGCTTCGAAATTCTTCTTTAGTAAGAAACTAAGAGAGGTAGTAAGAAGAGAAATGCACCAAAGGGATTGCGCGATTGTCAAGAAGCATAGGGTTCTATTATATGGGCAGGCCCTAGAAGAAGAAGACTTCACTATAGAAGTCGTAGGCTCATTGGGGGATTTTGCGACAACAAACCAGTTTTCAGTGAGAAACCTGAAGGAGAAGTTGAAGCAGAAAGATATGTTGATAAACCAAGTGAAAAATTAGGTGGAAACAGTGGAAAAGAATTTTAGGAGTGAGATCAACAAGGATTTTGAGAATATTAGAGCCAATGATAGACAGGAAATCCAACAGCTCAAATCCAGTCTTGATGAGATGCAAAAAAAATCACAGACAAACAATGAATTATTCAGAGAGCTGCAAGTGAAAATAAGCTTAATCGAAAAGGCAACAATGGATATAATAGATTTCCAATCCCAGGATTTAGAGATTCACGAGAAGCTGGGATAAGCCTAATGATTCCTCTTGACTAAAATAGAAGGTGTTCAAGATTATTATCGATTGGCAGAACACTCTTTAGAAAATATTGGCATAAGAGAGAAGGAGGCCACTGCAGCTAGACACACATTCTAGGAGGTTGTCCTGTCAGCAACAAAGGAAGAGGCTACCAGTGTCACCAAATTGTCCCTCTCAGAACAAACCTGAGGAGATGTAATACTTAACACCTGGGAGGCTAATATAGTTGAAAGCAAAAGATTGGCCAGGGATGTGAAATTTTTTTGTGAAGAAGCTTTCTATGCTCTTGACAAAGAATCACTATATGTGGGAAAATATAATATCTGTGGAGACTTGAGACAAATTGATATGACAAAAAACCAATCTCATTTCGAGGCAAGTATGGAGGTAGCCTGACCGAAATTTTACAATTGAAACAGGTGGGTCTTACTCTGATAAATAAATGGATAGTCAACCCTAGATTAAAATTATAGTCTTTATCTCTAGAAGCTAGCAGGTTGGAAGATAAAATACCTCATATAGAAAAGAAGTTTTATACCTTTGAGGAAAATGATACAATAGAACCCTCCAGGCTGGTGGTGCAATTTGTGAGAAAATGTGTTAAATGTATTGAGCCAGGAAAATGAAACACCTCCGTAAACCAATGAGATAGCCTGTACACATCGTCTGTACATATCATGATTAGAGACCATCTATCTCTGAGTTGGATGACAAGAATGAAAATGTCTCTGCTAGCATGACAAAGAGACAAAAGAGATACAAGTGAAGCGTTTCAAATTTCACATTTTGTAATTTTTATTATTTTAGAAATAAGGAGAATTCCAACCGTTTAGGGTTGAGAACCTTTTGTATAAATACATGTTTCAAAAATTGAACAAAGTTTGCTTCTTGTCATATTTTAACTAAGAAAACTCATCCTTTGTGAGTATTAATACAAGTGCAGACAGGGATTCCAAATTTTGTGCAGTTTGAGTTATGTGCTCTTCTTGTATTTCATATTTCCAGTTTTCTTTATGTTACTCCTTGATAAGTGAATGATTGTAATTTAGTATAACATCTACTGTAATCATATTTCATTTATTTATTTGATAAGAAAGTAGTTTTTCCTTTGTATTTTCTATTAGAAAATACAAGACCTGCAAGCTACTTGGATCACTATATCATAGATCCTTTCAGGGGTGCATTTCACTCTTTCTTTTACTATAAACAAGGTAAGATTATTATGTCATTGATGCCTTAGCTTGTTTGATAGTTTTGTAATTTTTTCCATCACCACTCAATTTGATTAATTGACTCAAACGAAGAAACACGACCTTTGTTCTGTTCAGCTATTAATTTCATTTGAGGATTTAAATTCTTAGATAACTAATGGAAGAAAAATTACTCTTAAAACAAATCATTCCTTAAATTCCTGATGCCCAACATTATGCTTTCATCCTTAAGTTTAATCTCAGGAACAACACCACTTTTCAATCAAAAATACATAAAGATAATGAAGAGGCAATTGTTTTATTTGATTGCTTTGAAAATCATAGTTTTGAAAATGCATCCATGGGAACTCTAAGCTGTGAAATAGTTCATTTTGTTATATTTTCACATTTGCAAGATTATTATGAGCAGGAACTTATTTCCCTTCATTCATTTCAAAGTCAAAATGACAGTCCTTGAGAAAATTTCCCGAAGGTTAATAAAACCAAATAAGAATTGTTTGATAAACAAGAGGATAGCCTTGATGCACATAATATGGTTTTCATATTTGAATATGTTCAAGGATGTATGAATGTTTTTTTTTATATGCATGGAAGAGTAGACAAACCTATTTCTTCTATTTCATTTGAAAATGTTCTCAGAACTAAAGAAATAGAGCAAGAACAACAAACACTTATCAAAGAGGCTTGTCTTTCTGTTTTTGTTCATCAAGAAGAAATGATTTTTCATGGTTTTGAATATCCCATGGCCATCCATCCTATTATAGTCATCATTGAAGGAGAAATTTGTTTCATCCATAAGCTCATATTTTAGATTCAATTTTTGTTTTCAGTTGCCATCTTTTACATTTTTCTTCGTTCTTAAGAAAAATGTGACCAGAGGACAATTGGGAAGCCAATTGCTTGATTGGTTGCATTGGAAATTTAGCATCACTTGATTGAGTATTCATTTCAATAGTTTTAGAGTAGATAGGAGTGTGAAGATAAGCTTGTTAGTCAAACAATTGTAAATTCTAACCTTGTACAATATCTACTGCAAATTGATATTCAGAAAAGAATAGAAAATATACAATGGCAAATACAAACATT
>CBVK0103606714.1:0-15584 GCA_900067695.1 Picea abies | reverse complement strand
CGGGGGGCTCCGCCCCCCTGCATGCTCGGCGCAGGCACTTAGACACTACTACTCGTGCAAATAATATAACACATACCCAACAACAATTTCCAGTTTGGGTTTTCAGCAGTGTGTACATTCAGATTGTAGTGGTGTATTTAACGTTCATATTTCGGTTGAGAGCAATGTACATACTTGGGTTTTTAGGGGATATTGGTGACAAGTCAAAGAAAGGTACACACATGTTTTGGGAGTAGCCCAATGGGTTAGGAACAAGGTCTACGAGTTCTTTTCTACCTCACTGGGAGGATAACATCCCCACTGGAGCCAATGTTATCACATGCTAATTTGTATTAATTTTTCCAAAGCATCTTGTCCTTGTGCTATATTTCCACTCATATTTTAAAACGTTTTCACCAGCGCCATCAATTTCCCATCACCTAAATACTTCACTCGACTAATTGTCCAAAATAGTCATGTCCTCCATGTTAAGACCTAAGTCTGCACCCTTGCCTTGTCTCTCTCTTTTCTGCATACCTTCCTAGAAATCTTTCCTCTTAAAGTTAGTCAAGCCAGTTTCCCATTTTTTCAATGACTTGGTTTTCCTTATTGTCTTGCTTGACTGATTCTTTGCACAGATTTTTTATGTTTTTCCTTGAAGGGTAAACACATATCATGATTTGGTTCAAATTACTTGTCATCTTGTTTTCCATTAATTGAGATTACAACATGTCGATCAAGTATGTTGTATGAATAGGGAACAAACATGAGAAAAAACTCAGCATTCAAAGCTCCTGAATGCCAAATTGTTGCCACCTCTAAACATGGTTAAAAGGATTCTCGAATTAGCAGATAGATAAAATTTAGTGTAGCTCTAAAATAGCAGGGTTACCCAGATCATAGATTACAACAAGATCAATGAAAGAGAGTGATTGCAGAGGGTGAACCTCTATGGGGTTTAATTTTGAAGAGTGGTCCCACAATTTAAATGATGATTTTCTCTCTCGAGTACATGGTGTCATGAGGTGCATTGTGAAACGAAAAGCGGGTTACCTCAAAAACACTTTCTTGTGCCCCAACAAAATAG
This sequence comes from Picea abies, assembly GCA_900067695.1. Classification (NCBI taxonomy): domain Eukaryota; kingdom Viridiplantae; phylum Streptophyta; class Pinopsida; order Pinales; family Pinaceae; genus Picea; species Picea abies. The sequence continues at coordinate 14,518 of CBVK0103606714.1, read as the reverse complement.
AAAAGTAGTCGATCAAGTCCGAAGTATCGTGGATCATGAGTTCTCGAGATCAAAAACTAAGAGCGATTATGGGGGGGAAAGTTAGGGGAGCTTAATTTCGAAGTGAGGTCCCACAATTTAAACCACAGTTTTCTCTCAGGGATATGTGGCATCACTAAGTGCATTGCAGGATGAAAAGTGGGTTACCTCAAAACCACTTCCTTGCGCCCCCAAAAAATAGAAAAGTATAAAGGGACCTTTAGTCATTTATTTTATTTATTTATTATTTTAAACGTTGGACCATTGTAACCTTGGCACAACCACCATCTTCCACCTACAGCTCAACATTACACCAATTGCACGCCATTTCTGCTTGTTTCCATGTGTCTTTCATCACAACCATGGATCCCGTCATAACCTCAGTAACAGAACAAGTGACGAAGAAGGGGACCAAAATGCCAAAGGAACCAGAATCTGGATCAAGAAACGTTTTCTTGTTGATCATTGTAATCGGTTTCAAAACTAAAGCATTTCTTTCTTATCATTATAACCAGTTTCAAACCGAAGAAACCCACATTGTATAAATATTAGGAGTTTCAAATTCATTAGGGGTTGGAAGAAGTGCAAGGGTATGATTTTAGCTATTTGGAAATTTAATGTAATTTTCTGAAGCGGAATAGAATGCACATGCAAATCTCTTGAAATATCCATGAAAAGATTCTAATGGTGGTGGTATGATATTTGTATTCTTTCTTTGTATGTATTTCATGTGTTCTTGATTTCATCTCCACTGTCTTCTATTTAAATTGGATAGTTAAAGGCCTATAATTCATCTTGTGATGCTCTGGGCTTAAGAAATTTAAATCGTGTTAAGTTCTTCCTAACTAAGTCAGAACTCATTTTATTTAATTCTCTGATGCAGTTATATGTTTTTCCTTTATTCTTACACTTTGCAAATTACAATTTATAACTCAGATTCATCGCCTCATTTAGCCTTTATCCTCTGGAGAGTTCTACCAACCAGTCAGTGCTTCCATTCATTTTCATAAGTCTCCCACCATATCCCTAAGTGTCCCTCCCCTTCCTCACCAACAAAATTTTAAAAAAAACCTTCAAAGAAACTAAAACTAGCCAATGACTTGTTAAAGAAAACTCATATGTTAAAGACCACCTGACAGAATAGAGCCCTCTCTGAGCTGAGCAGGATAGTACCCAACTCTAAAGTGGTTTGTAGGTTACCTCTCTCATTTGTTTTATCATGCAAACAAATTTATAGAGTGCTAACACCTCTCACTATCAACTTTATAAATCTGTACATCTCTTTGCAGACTCTTTATAGTTTCCACCAGATTCATTCTTTCCTCCTTTCCTTTTCCATGCCCATTTGTATCTGTCTCTACATTACCCATGCTGACACACAACCCCTTTAATTCATATTCATATATAAAATTCCTCTATGCATATTACATTGTTTTGTTCTCTTTGTTTATTTGAATATGTTTCCCTTAACGCTTTCCAATGACTTCTTTCTTGCTCAATTTTGAGTCTTGAGAAGAAAGTTATGACCATTTAACCAACACCCATTTACTTATTTTATACACCCTTTAACCAAGTGGAGTTTTTAACCATTACCATTCATATTCACACATTATCCTTTGTATTTCTGATAGGATCTCAACTAGGATCCTTCATGACCACATTTTAGACAATCTAACCAAGTTTCACCTTCATCCAAGCTCCAGGATGCTAGATACAGATTGTTGAAGTTTCACGCAAACTTATATTTTTAGACTTGAATTCTACAGGTGTATCCAATGTCCTCCTATGCATTTTTAGGTGCCCTACATATTAATTTAACTCCATTCTTGTCTCCTATGGCTCAATATATTTCCATATACTACTCTTGTGTCTCAATCCAATTTTAAAGCAGGACGTTATGGCCCTCAGAGTGAACTGGTACCCAAACATTACCCTCCATTGTTTGACCTATAACTCCCTCATACAATATTTGTTTGACAATAAAATTATGTGATTAGAAATATCTCTTCAAGCTCTATCATTTAAGATGAAAAAAATTATGTCTTAGAAGGATATACATATTCGTACAAATTTTATTTAAAAAAAATGTTGTTTAGGACTCCAAAAATGGTCTGCAAGTCAATGACTTGAAAATCATTGTAAATTTTCATCAAATTTTTACTATTTATGAGAATTTTAGTTGAATGGGATGTTGAAATTTCACCTTGGGTCCACCTAGAACCCCCCCATATTGATTCCATGACATATGTTCTCCCACCTGGCCTTGCCCCATCAACCGCTAACTTCTCCCCCTTCTCTTTCTATTCTTTCCTTACATCCACTAGCACATACAACCTCCTATCCATTGGGCCCCACACCATGGATTCCATGTGGCGCCTATTAGTTGGGTCACATGGATGGATAGACCCCATATTGCACCCATTTCCCTGGTGAATGGAATTTCACACATCTTAGATCTAACATTGTATATTTGGGTACCGATCACTGATCGCGATCATGATCAATGGACACCATTTCATTGTAGTCCCCCAGACCTTTGATCTTCTAGGAACATGGGTAAATAAAATTGATTCAAATGATCGCACCTAAAGTTTAACTTGTAAATAATTTATAAAGAGGCAAGGTTTAATCACATGATAAACATTGTTCAACTGCATGATGAGAAGTTGGGAATCGAGACAAACATGAAGGTGATGGATGCGATGTTCAAGGGTATCGACTAACCATTTATTTTATCAAGCGTATAAGTGACCTGACCATTAAAAAAGGGGTGGAGGGTTGGTTCATAATATAATACCATTGGTTACTTCCTGATTATCTTTCAGATCCTAGTGTATTTCACCCCCCTTGTGGTTTCCAAAACCACCAGGGGGCGCCCCCGTAATCATGGTTTTGGGATCTGGCAGAACCCTATCTGTCGTTGTGAACCCACATTAATGCCACCTATTGATCCATCACCTGCCATCATGGTATTAAACGTCACCTCTCTACCATGTCAGTTGACACATTCCCCCACATCATGCTGACATCACCATATGGAAAAATAACCAAATTATTCCAAATTTGCCAAACTTCATATTTTCTTAATTTTGCCAAAAATGACCAATTTAATAATTCTTCCTTGGACTCCATTAGAGTTATTTAATTAGTCTCAATACATCCAATTTTGGTCCTACAAAAACAAATTCAATACATGGACAATAATTTTGACCTTTCCCGTTTGAATTTTCCATAGATTTCATCGTAGAAATTGGGGCTTTTTCCCAATTTTTCCCCATTTCACTGTGCGCACTATGAAACTCCATAATTTCACTTAATTACACATAAAAAATTCCCAATTTTAGATTTAAATTGGGGGATTTTAATTCCTTGTCTCGATTCCTTCAAATTACTCATGAAATTCCTTCATTTTCATTGTAAAACTTTTATCGAACAGGTTGTAGACAATCTTTTTGACATTTTGTTAAACAATTTTCTTGCATACTCTACAATTTTCAATTTTTCGCTCTATTAATTGGACCATACATGCTCAATGTCGAAACTGGAGCTCTGATACCACATTGTAGCATCCCTGGCTCCAAGCTAGGCCAAGCCACACATAATTCCCACCTAAGATACCATTTAATTTAATAAATTTCTCTGCATATGAACAAAATTATGTAGACTAACAACCAATACACACACACACACACACACACACACACAATATGCACATAAATATATAGGTAAAATCCCAACAAAAAACACATAAATATTCACACAGTAAATAAAAATTACACATGGAAGACACTTATTTTAGGAATAAACCACCAACTGCATGCATACCTCAGAATTTTCTCCCAACCATAGACTCTGCTACTCGAAATTCATAGCAATAGGTCACCCCTGAGCTAGGGATAACAATTCACTAGGGAAAATAAGGAGAAGGCCTATCAACAATAGAAATTCTTAGAATAAGGTATCAACTGCTGCAACTAGCCTACAACCTCTCATTTCCCATATCCTATCCCACCCCAAGAAGTTTTCCCCTTCCCTTCTCATTAGTCCTTCGATTTCCCCACTTCCCTTCTAGGGATTCAATAATAGGCCGAACAAAAAATATCAGAGATCTGTAGCAACTACCCATTGCACAGGGGAAAAAATTTCCAATAATTCCCAACAATTCTCTCACTTGGAGAGAATTCTCATGGGCCTGACAACCGACTTCTTCAAGTGTACATAGGCTTGACAACCTGGTTATTCATCTATGCCACCCATTCTCACTGGTTACCAACAAATCCAAATATTTCTAAGTACATATATGGTTGATGGGTGCAGGGAGGTACAAATGGTAGGAGAGAGTGATGATACAACGATGGGAATAATGGGAAAATACACTATGTTCCCACAATGTATGTGCATGTTCCCAACTTGACACTTGTCATGTTGGGAACTACCTTGTCCCCACTTTCCCCACTTGGTGATATGTTCCTCCCCTTAGGAAATTAGGCACTTAGGATATAATTATATCCATAACTATAATTTAGGAATATTAATAAAATATTCCCTTAGTATTAAGCCCTCTTGGCTTAGCCTCTGTTCTTAGACTCTTAGCCCCCCTTTCCCTTCTAGTGTATTTGACCCCCCCATACTCTTTTTTTTTGGTTGGTATGCAACACTGATGAATTTTGATTAATATCTAAGTGTGATTGCATATTAAAATGATAGGATCATTGGTCTTTTATCACTTTGGATCTCCATCCTAATAACCAAACATGCACTCTTTCCTTGAAACATATTTACAAAGACACTCTAGCCCAAAATATCATGGCTCACAAACATATATGTACATTTACAATTCGGGGTTCAGCTTAGGGGTATTATAGTAGATGCATCTAATTTATGGAAATAGACAATAGTTAAACATGTATGTAGATCATAGTTGTAAGCTACATGAAAACAATATCATAAAAGAGAAATTTAATTGTTATGAGTATTTTGCATCATAATCTTCCTTAACTGAGCTGGGGGATGCTACATTATGGTATCATAGCCTATAGTTCAAACACTAGGATTGTATGGGACACGAAGGTTGTGAATTAGTCAAATTTGTTGTTTCATATTTGTCTATGACGAATTTGGGGAAAACAAAGAAAAATTAGAGAGAAATCGCCAAATTCGTGAGAAAAATTCAAGTTTAACGAACTTAGAATTGTTTAAGATTTTCAATGGATCCATTATAGAATGTTATAGGGATAAAATCGACTTGGAATGGTCGAATTTCATCTTTTAGCATTCGTTGTAGAGTTTCAGGAAGTTTAGTGAATCGATGGTCGAGATCATGTTTGATGTTTTGATCAATGACCCATATTCACTTTGATAAATTTAAGAAATTATAAAGTTTCAACCATTTGGAAGGTTGATAAAATAAACGACCATGATCTATTTTCGACCATTTGGAAAATATATCGAATAAATGGTCGAGATTCATTTTCGATGGTTGGGAAAATGGATCAAATCAATGGTCTAGATTCATTTCAACCATTGGCAGGTTGCGTTGATAAAAAATTGGGATTCAATTTCAGAGGTTTTCAAAGTGGATTAGATCCACAATCTGAATGGGTTCTCATAGGTTGGAAAAAGGAAACCAATCAATGGTTAATACCATATTATCTTGGAAATCAATGACCTAGATTAATCGCATATTGGCCCAAATTATCTAAGTGTTGGAGTTGGCCAAACAAAATTGTCGATGACCGATAGTTGGGTCAGCCAGATTTGAAAATGTGTTTTCACAACAAAAATCATCGATGGCCAAAGGGATGATGGTTGGGTGTCAACCGATTCGGTGAATTTTTTCAAATCATGCAAGAGAAATTGTCGATGGTTAATGAGACAATGGTTGGGCATTGACTGATTTAGTGAGGTGTTTGGGTCCTCCATAAGAAAAAGTCAATGGCCAATGAAGGAAAGAGGATGATGAGGTGTCATACCATGTCAACATTCATGTATCATGCAACATCAAAATCCATGTGTCCTACCACATCATCCAACTTTACACCTTTGGATGATGTGTCATGCCACATCAACATCCATGTTTCATGCCATGTCAATAGTTTCCACATCATCCCAGAAGTGATCGATGACCGATGGTCAGGTCGACTAAAGTGGAGAAGTGTTTTCATCAACCAACATGAATGGTCAATGGTTGATGGTCGAGTGTCGAATGAATTAGTGAGAATTTTCATTCGCCAATGACAGATTGTGGGGTCGATCGGATTAGCATTATGTTGCAAATAAATTTTCAAGGAAATGAGTCGATGACCAATAACCAGATCGACAATTTGGGAAAAATGTTGTCTACACCCAAAGTAGAACACCGATCACCAATGGGAAATATATTCATATCAAAAATTTATATTTCACCCGATATGAGATCGAAAACTCATATTTAAAGGACTATTACAACAGTAAAATAGTCATTTTTGTATGGAATTTTATGAATTTTTCATATTTTTGAAGGTTATAAACTTGTGGGGTGATTTGAGGCCCTAAACAATGTTTTTAGTAAATCAAAAACCACAAGACAAATTCGTTTAAGTTACATTGTTTCTCTACATTTGAAATAAAAGAACTCAGAGAGAGCTATCCAATGAGATATTACGGGTGCAAAACATAGGTCGTATGATAAAGTTACAACCAAAATAGCAAGGGAAAAAATTTGGTACCACATTACTTCTAGAGGGAATAAATCCATGTTCAAAATTCTATTTGGGGCTCAAGAGTAGTCTATGAAATATCTTATGAACCATAGAAGACATCCATGGAGCCATATTTGGAATCTGGATATGTGAAAATGTGCAAGAAGAGAAAAACGACACCTATAGCATATAGGCATAAATCGGGTAAAACAACCAAAACTTCTTTAGACCATAAATTTAATCTTGGAGGTCGGATTTGATAAAAAAAAATAATCCCTGGAAAGGTCTTGAGAAGAAGAAGAGATAAAGGAGATTTCTTTAGCAAGAAAAGAGTGGAAATTGCAACCTATAAATGTTATAACTTTTCCCTCAAAGCTCAGATTGAGGCATGAGTACAACCATTGGAAAGATGTTTCAGAAATGAATGCATATAATGAATAGAATTTTTATTTCATGCATTGTGCCCTTCATAAATTGGGATAAATAATAACATGTATTATAATTGACGAAATATTTTATTTTATGCATGTTCTAACAATAATTATTACATGCACATTACTTGTAGAATTAGAGTTACAGGAAAGAAAATTTGGTTCTTAGATGAGGATTGGAGTTATGGATAATTCTCAGGGATATTAAAACCACAAGGAATATATCATAGGTATGAATGTCAAGATGGGGAATGCTGAGACAAATTAAAATGGAAGAAGAGGAAAGAAGGATCATGTAACTATGAGAATCTTGCATAGGAAAGTGCATAGCTATAGAACTGACAGTGAAAGGATTATGAAGTCTTAGGAAGAGATAATTCATATCTTCAATATGTTGCATAAGAAAGTCAACAAGGACTCTGGAACCGAGCATGAAGCTAGTGGAAAACAAGAATCAACATATAGATCCCAAATCAAAAGGGATGATCATGGGAATGATAGACATTCAAGAAGCATGAGTAGGAAGCATCATTTTTATAATAATTATACAAGATGAAGTCATGAAAGTTCAAGGCCAAGGAGCAACCCAAGTGTGTCTCCTTTTAGGAGGAAGAGAAGAAGACCTGACTCAGAAATCTTGCAAGGTGAACTCAGGAAAAATAAGCCACTAAATTTCAGTGTTGAACATAGAAAAGGAGAAGAGGTCGAGGCATAGTTTTTGGAAATGAAAAAATATTTATATATGTATGATTACCCCTAAAGGGTATAAGCTATAATTGCAACCTACCACTTGTAAGGAAAGAGGGCCATGTGGTGGGATAAACTTAAGTAAGTCAAGAACCTTGATGAGAAGAGAATATGATGCAGGAAACTCAAAGGATATTTCCAAGATAAATATTTATCCAAGCATTATTATGAAAGGAAGATGAAGGATTTATTTGAACTCAAGTTTGGAAGCACGACAATGGATGAATATGAAAAGAGGTTATTTGAATTGTTGGTGTATGTTGAATTCATAAAGGATGAAAGAGTTGAAATCCAAATGTTTCTAAGAGGGTTTCCCTCCTTCTATAATGACCAAATTCAATATCATAACCCCAAAATCTTGGAAGAAGCCATAAGGAGAGAAAAACATCTTTATGAGCAGAACATAGGAAAGCTAATTTTCCAAAAATATTGGAATGACAAGATGAAGGGTAAAAAGCATCAAAGGTAGAAATATAACACACCCGACCACCCATGTTGGGTCGTGCTACCTTGTAGAACCACTCTTTCTAAGTCCTGATACAAATTTTGTAGTGTACCCATCCATATACATGTTGGGTTATGCCCCACAAAACTCTTGCGAAACATTATACATATAAAATTTAACAAACAATTGCATTCTATGAATACACAAATTAATGAGAAATAATAGTAAGCCTTCACATACAACATATATAGGAAATACTCCTCAATATAAAACATGTACAAATACATAAACATATAAATGAACATATAAATGCTACTTATCTTTTTATAGATGACCACCCACTATGTGCAGAACTTCCACTAACCTCCCAGCTTTATACCATGCTTTTCATCACTCTCAATAGTGGGTCACCCCTGAGTTGGAACTAAAATCCACATGGGTAATGTAATTCCTAGGCTAGGCCGAGACAATAAGAAGTTACAAAGTCAACAGGAAGGATTTCATCCCAGGCTCCAAACCACACTAAGAACCTATAACCTCTCATTCCCCACATGCATGTCCCACCCCAGAAAGTGTTCCCCTTCTTTGCTCAACAGTCCTTCAGTTTCCCCACTTCCCTTCCAGGGATTCAACAACAAGCCAGACATCAATTCTCAGAGAACTATAGTTGCAATTGAGCTCCCTCCAAGAAAAATCACTTCCCCAACAACCTCTCTCACCTAGAGAGAGTTTCTCACAGGCCTAAAAACCTACTTTTTCTTTCTGAGAAAACTCTCTCACCTGGAGAGAGTTTCTCACAGGACTGACAAATTGCTTCTTCAATCCATGGGCCTAACAACCCACGTCTTCATTCCCGCTCCTATTCAACCAAAAATAGGCTCAGGTGAAGGAAACAACCAAAAATGGGTAAGAACATAGAATATGACAGGAATCCATGCTCATCCATGGAACTGCATTGACAGAAACTTCCAACTGTTAAGGCACGATACAGGTTCAACAAAAGTACGAGATATCTCAAATGTATGCAGTTTTCATAGGTGCATCCATGATCATAGGTTAAAAATGGAGGTAATGTCTCCCTGCGTGCATGCATGAGTGCATTGGAAGCATGGAAATAATGGAAGAGAACCCCCCCAAAATGAACTAATTTCCCCAAATATAACTGCATGCGCCAAAATTGACACATGGCTCTCTTGGATCTCATTCCTCTCCACTTGTAGTTTGTTCCTTTTTCCAAAGGAAATTAGGATAACATGATTTATTTCCCAAACCTTGGTATTTTAGGAAATATATTATAATATTCCCTTAGAGATAATCCCTCAAGCTTATCCCTTTCTCCTCGCCTCTTATCCCCTTCCTTTTTCTTACCTAGTAGAGCTTAGTTCCCCATTTTATTTTATTGTGGGTTGTCTACACACAACAATGTATTTATATTAATGATATGATTATTTACATATACAAAAATAAGCTCATTGGCCTTTAGCATCTAGGCTCTCTAGTCTAATCATTACATAAGCCTCCTAGCTTATAATCACTTGGAAAACTAGCCTAAAAAACATATTTACATTCCTGATTACAACTGGGGCTCGATATTGGGATATTACAATCCCGTCCGCTTGTTTTTTCATTGTACTCAGTGCAACATTTTTATGCATCTACAATTCAAATTCTTCAAAAATATCCAAGTTTTCTCTATTGGAATATTTTTATCCATCTGGTGCTCTACTTTCTAGCACCAATTATGGCATTCATACTACATTTGGAAGTCAATTTCTCTATTCCATGGATATTCTTCCATAAATAATTCATCTCACTGTTCCATTTGACACACCCTCCTTATGGCAGCTACCATGCCATAAGCATCCTTGAGTTGCCTCCTCCTTGTTGCACTCACCCTTCCAGGCTCAAGAATCCCTTCACTGTTGCATAGTCCTTCAATGATCCATATTTCCAAGGCTTTCACAAACAAGGAGAGTGCTAACCCATTACCAAAACCCCACCAAGGTTCTACAATTATAGGCTTTAGTGTCCTCAACAATAGTTGTTCTTTCCCAACATTTCAACTTTAATCAATATTATCGCATCTACATCACACACATCCAGTTACCATGAGGGGATATAAAATAATTCATTTAGAACTCAAACTTATTTCATAAGTAATTAAACTTTTCCCCAAAATATGAAATTCTATTTCATAATTTTTCATTGTTGTTGCAATAATAGGATGCAATCTTCCTTATGGATTTTAGCAAGCACCATGTTGAATACCATTTTTCCTACAATGCTTCAATCTTGCATTCAACCAACAAATTGTTAGTATTTCCTTTACATCATACTCTCATTGCAATATGTACAAAAACCTTATGAAGTGTTATTAGAATTGTCTATAACTAACAATTCAATCACAACTACAAAACAATTTATTAGATAGAATGAATTATCATTCTATGCATATGCCTATTCATAATTAATATCAGTAAGTTCATTACTTTTTATGAACAAACAATTTTATGTAGTCAATGCTCATGTGACTACTTGACTTGCAACATTCTTGTTGCAATGTATAACAACTCTTGAAATGCTCTCAAGTCCATGAGTTAGAAACATTTCAACCATTAGTATAATTAATTCCATGCAATAATATATATCCATCCACTCACAAAACGCTTTCAACAAATCCATTTAAGTATACAATTCTATCATGTATGAGTGAAAATTTTCCACTTACTAGGCATGAATGCAACTCTCAATGCATATCTTTTCAATGTACCTTTGCAATGATTTTCAGAATGATCTTTATCTAAGTCATGTATCTCACCATTCATAAATTGGAAATATGGCCAATGTCTTGATACATTCTCCACAGACTTCTTATTGTCTTCTCCATTATTTGGATGCCTTCCTTTTCAACCTGAACTCTACACAAAGAATATAATTATGTGGTGTGCATTAGTGTTAGCGAAAATGTTTCCGTCCAAGTTTTATTTAAAGGTAGGAATCTCATTGGGTATTTGTGTGGTACATAACCTTTCTATATCCATACTTTTCCATATCTAACCATGTCCTGGTCTCATACATGACTAGATTTCCCAAAATCCATTCCTATAACAAGTTCTTATCTTTTATTTCTTTGGCTATTACCTCATAACCAAATTAACATGACATTCTACTATGTCAATGTGTGCATTCAAAATCTAAGAATCTTTGATAAATATAACAAGCCTCTAGCCTTTACCACACCTATTGTTATATTATTCATGTTAATGCATTTAAACAATACCATATTGTGTATTATAAAATTCTATCTGGGGAAATTTTCACATAAATTCCTCTTCGACAATTATTCAACATAATTTCCAAATAAATACTTACCTACATATCTTCCATTAAATAAATTTGATGTTACCTGATTAGTTGGTGTAAGTAGAAGATCTCATGCCTCTTTATCAGTCTTATAATCAACATTACAGCTTTTTGTTTCTTCCTTCCATATGCAAAAACATCATCAACAACACTTGAAAACATGCAAGAATTCTCCCTTTCTATGTACGGATTTCCAACAAGACATAACATAATTGTTTCTACAGTAATCACAACAACCTCTTTCTTCATGTATCAGTATTCTTTCCTGATACCATAAGTCTTCAATTCTTCTCGGATTCCTGAATCTTCTTGTGCTCTCATTGTAATCACTATACATGCTTATTTTTGTCCTGAGCACTTTCTATCCAAATCACTCTTGTCTACCATTTGATTTCCATCCAAATACTAATGTTGATATTAACCTTCATCATTCACTTATTCCCTCTATCCAACTATTCCAACTCATACTTGGACGAATTACAATTTCAAACATGTTCTCTTATAGAATTTGGGTCTTCAACATCCGGTTACTTTTCAGATGGAACTATTGCATCCCCTTCCTGACCAAATAATTTAGTATTTGAGTTTTATCGTACCCTTCTCTTCTCTTTTTCAACTAGACTCAAACTTGACTTGCATATCCAATCTCTAGAATATTGTAAGGATGCACATGTGCCTCCTTCTCTAGCTGCATAGAATTAATTAAAAGTACTTAATACTTATTTTAATTTACCATCGTAATTTCAAGTCATACTTCCACCCCCTGGGAATGTCACTCATGGCTCTACTCCACTTGAGATGGATTATTATAAGGCACCATATCTCTTTTCATTCAAAACCATGCGTAGAACCATTTTAATCTTCCTGGTTCCTTATTGATTTCTCTTTAGAAATTCATTTCACTTTTAAGTTATTCTTAACTTGATATCTCTATGCTATTGTGGAAATACCTTCAACACCTTTGGAATGTATCAACAATACTCTTATATTCTTATTGTCACTCCTGGAGTGTTTTCATGCATTCCTATTATCTTGATATCTACCTCATGATCTCTTCTTCCATTATCTTAGGATGTTCAAGGACGTGACTCCATACGAGAATATTTCTTTGTCTACTTTTCATACTTGAAACCACATATTATGCTGATATTAATTTCCAACATTCCCTTATTACTTGGATCCCTATGATCCAACTTATTCATGACCCAATTATATTTCCATTCATGTTCTCTGAGTAAACTTGGATATTTAACACCAATTTCTTTCTTAAAGCAATTGATTTATCCTTTTCTTGACTGATTATATCAACACTTGGATTTTCTTGAAGAATTATTACTTTATTCTATCTTGACACATATGGTTTCAATATGACATGCATAATTAACTTCTATCATGGCATAATTATTCCCTTCATACCATGTTTCCACTGTGCACTCTGATAGCAATAATGGGGGTGCTATCTCCAAATTGTAGGACTGATCTTTGGAGATGTTGTCACTCACTCCATCTATACACTTTGTCTTTATTTATCAGAAAAATAACATCTTGACTTATCAATCTATATATATTAGGTATTCCCAATATGTACTTATTTATCTTAACATTCTTTAGTCACAACCTTTGATCCTCTTGTGGAGTATTCTTAACATAACATTATGTCCTCAAGTTCCTCTATTCCTTCTTGATATCAAGTCCAAACTCTTTCATATTCCATAAAACCTTCCTTATTCCCATGCTTTGCATCTCCATATGAACCTATGGTTCATGCATTATCATGTATTGTAGATGGATTTCCCCACCTATCATTCACTTTTGATGTGCAAAAATTGTCACCTAAAATGTCTTCCCTGAACAAGAATTTCATTAGGGTTTTCCAAGTTTCTTATTGAACCCAACTTTTGATCCAATAACTTCTTAAAGATCTCAAATGTAACATGAATAAATGTATCTTTAAATATTTCTTCTATCTGTAGACATCTTTATCACTTTTATATTTTAAATGTAATCATTAAATCTAAAAATAGGCATACAACAAATTCTGTTAGCTAGAACCATAATATACCATTTTGGTAATATATGCACAATTTTCCTTTTATGGTCACCAACAATATTATTTTTGACTTCTTGTGATGTAATATTATCAATCCTTAATTATGGTTGAATACCTATATCCTCTTTCCAAGACCTTTCCAATGACTTCTTTCTTGCTCAATTCTAAGTCTTAAGAAAAAAGTTATGGACAATTGTAAATTGTCTTTTCTGTGATGTAATATTTGTACAACCATTCTCCTTTCTTAGAGCTAAATTGGATCTTGGACCCTTGTTGGATCCTATCATAAGTTTCACTGGAATTATTAATTCTTTATTTGAATGTCCGAACAAATCAAAACCCCATAGGCTCCCTTTCTAAAGCCCTTTTCTTTCTTAAAAACAAATAATTTTCGAGCACTAGCCCTTTTTCTTTTTCCCCCAATCACATGTGACCATAGGTATGACCAAGTGCTATGTGATAGGTTCTTATCTAGAGCCTTGGGACTTAGGGGCTCCATAACTTCAGGTTTCATAGATTTCTCCTTCACCATCCAGTATTTCCTCCTAGTGCCGATGTGGAAAACTCCCAGAGGGTACTTCTTTGGACCTTCAGGCTCCAAAGCTTCAGGATTCTGACTATAGCATCCATTATTTCCTCTGAATGCCAAACCGATGAAGTTATATAGATCTTCAAGATTCAGATTTTTTACCTTCATCTTATCATGTTTTCTCTGAATTGACAAACTCGCAGAGTCTCGTCAGTATCCACGCACCAGGGGGATGCTACATCTCAGAATTAAGGA
>CBVK0103606713.1:0-23122 GCA_900067695.1 Picea abies | reverse complement strand
TCCCGAATTATGAATTACTAATCTATTCCACATCACTCCAGGTGACATCATCACGCTGTGTCACTTTGATGCTCTAGGAATTCAAAGAATAACACATTGGAGCACATAAAAACAATCAAAACTTTTTGGGTTCACTTCGTTATACTGACAATAAATTAGGTGGTGACACATGGCCCCACTGATGAGTGACATGTGTTAGGCCACAATTGGTACAAAATACCTTTCAAAGGTACAAAACAATATGATACGTGGAAGCCTTAGGGTGGGTCTACGCCACCTTAGGTGATGTCATCCTTCCACGTCGCATTGGTGCTCCAAAACTTCATCACTTCGGGCTTCAGAAGATCCCACCCAAACACACACTATAACTCCCAAATTTTGAATTTCTGAATAGTTGTTTCCTAGAGCTTCAGGACTTCAAGCTCCGAGACTTTGGATAATTCCTTGCCAGATCATATAAAAAAAAAATGTTGAAATTTCTAACAGGTTGATATACAAACACGTGTCTTCGATAATGGATGTTTTGGATTGGTTCCGGACTTTGGGACTTCGAAGAAAACTCCACTCCACGCAATCTACCAAACCACTTGGGAAATCCAACTACCAAACCACTTGGGAAATCCAATGGTCTGTCTTCTCCCAAGTTATCTACAGAGTAGATTCGCTCCAGGATTTCAGAGCTTCAGGTATTTTTCCTCTTTTACGAAAAATAAATTAAAACAATTGGAGTGGAAAATTCTTGAAGGACTTCGGTGCTTAACCACCATGCCTTTTTTCCATATCTGATGGTTGTGAAGGGTGTTCGTTGTCCTCAACATATCCAACGGCTCAAATTTAGTTTTTTGTCCCATAACCACAATTATTGTAGTTTCTGTTGAAATAATGTAACTGCAAAGAGTATTCTTATTATTATTGATATTTTATTCATAGGATCAATCCCCATTGTGGATTGATCATGTTGGGTATTGTAATAGGACCAAATCCCCTTTTGTGGATTGGTCGAAAGACAATTGTAATAGGCAGAATAAGAAGTCAGCCCCAACAGTTAATTAAGAGACCCAAAAATATAATAAAGTTGGGTTTACCCACCCAGATTGAGAAGTCGACCCTACCAGTGAAGAGACACTTCACACGTGCCAGAACTTGTATAAATAAAGGAGGCTAGTGCCTCATTTGATCACAACTCACTTGCTCAGTTTGAGAGACAAGTTATGATCTGTTACTGACAAATGAGAGAGAAAATGGAACATATCTTGGAGAGGACTTTCTGTTTTATCGTAGAGATCTCTTGGCATTGTAATGGTTATCTATATTATGGAAGTTTTCCTGGGTTTTCTTCCCCTAGAGGGTTTCCTATGATAAATGTTATGTCTCTTGTGAATGTGTATTTCTCAGTGATCTTGTTCTTATGTTTCTATTATCTATTGAAATGAAAAGAACTATAATAATGGCATAGACATTAACATGGCATCAGAGCCAACCTGAAGGAAGCATATTTTGCAAGAGAAAAACGTCACTGTTGTCGTACCTGCAAATTAAGNNTATTCAAAAGTGAAGCTTTTTAGCTTCAAAACCACCTAGAAAGTTGCACCCTCCCCCAAGGATCATTTTGGCACCTTCAGCGCACCGTTTTAGTGGATGGATCTCTCGAAAATTGAAACCCTAGTTTCACAAAGTACCAGAAGCACCAGAAAACTAGTACCGGAAGTACCAGAAGTACCAAAGTACCAAAGGTACCAGAAGCACCAGTCCAGAAATTTGTAGATCAGATTTGAAGGAGTAAAATTTGGATTTTTAGAAATCTAACTACATCATCTAACTTTCCTCAACTCAATGCACCTATCCCCTGGATAAGAATTTCAAAATTTGAAGTTTGAAAAATTAGGGTTTTCTCATAAAACCCTAAAGTTGTAGTTGCAGTTGCAGTCTCAGAACCAGTTGCAATTACAGTAGTATACGTACTACCAGTGGCAGTCACCCTTGAAGTTTTCTTAAGAGTTGGTAAAGATTACCACTGCTACTAGATGGAGCCACCACCTGCAAATGTTATTAGAGGTATGTACTCACATATGTTTAAATAGTTAAACTTTAAAGAGTATTTGTAGGAGAAGGGATCTCTTTCCATAGATCCAGAAGGATCTCAATATCCAACACATTCAGAGGAATGATACAACCCATGTGTGATTATTCTGATATACATTTATTTTTCATTATCTTGATCAGTTTTGCATGTTGAATCTATGATCAAATTATTAGAAGGATTAAAAGTTGATCATCGAGCTTATCCTCTAAACCTAACCTTCTATCAAGATAGTGTATTGTCTTAGTACAACAGAAAGTTTGAAGAAAGCACTCGTCACTTGAGTGGAGGAGACCTGGAAGAAAAACAAGCACTCATTCTTGAGGACAAGGCTCCAGGTTTGATTAATCAAGATTAATAAGATTCAAAGGTACACATGACAAGTTGATGACTATAGTTGAGATAGCAATCTTTGAAGAGTATTATACCTGATAGCATGTAAGTATATAGAGGTATATGCTTTGCTTGATACAACTAACATCTCCTCTAGGAGAAACCTTGTGTGTTAGATTCAGGTTGTCATGGAAGAATGCTTGGTCACAACACTATGAGAGTGTTGACCTCATTTTGTATTGTATTCCTTACCTTTAATCTTTGCTTCAGATAAATTATAAGTGATAGCTCTAAAGGATCTACTGGGATGATTGTTCATGCTATTGCTTTATATTATCAGAGGGATATTACTCTTGCTTGTTGCTTTGTTGACCTTGCTCCAGGTCACATGTAATAACCCTGAGGAAGATATGGTGAAGGTTGCAGAAGGCAATGTGATAAAGAAGAGACCATAGATGAAGCAATCATCATTGGAAGAGAAGAAGGTAGCTTGCATAAGCAAAAGGGTTAATCAGAAGCTGCCATGACCCACGCCATTGAAGAATCTTGGCATAGAATATTATCTCACATCAACTACAAGGCACTACCATACATATGAAAAGAAGTCACAGGTTTACCGGAACTCAAAAGTGATCATGAAGGCGTATGCATTGGATGTGCACAAGGGAAGAACATCAAGAATCCATTTCCGAAGATGGACAACAAGACATAAGGAGTCATAGAACTCATCCATTTAGATGTGTGAGGACCAATGCCATCATCCTCCATTAGTGGGTATGTATACTATGTATCATTCATTGATGATTATTCTCACAAGACTTAGATATATTTCTTGAAATCTTAATATGAAGTATTCAAAAAATTCAGGGAATTCAAAGCCTTGATAGAGAATCTTTCTGAAAGGAATATTAAGATACTCAAGTCAGATAATGGAGGAGAATATACCTCAAAAGAGTTTGGAGATGTTGGGATCAAGAAGGAACTCACTACTCCCTATAATCCTCAACAAAATGGTGTAGCTGAAAGGAAGAATATAACAATTATGGAAGTTGTGAAGACTATGATCCATGATCAAGATCTTCCTATGTGCTTATGGGCAGAAGTAGCAATGGCAGTTTTTTATGTGTAGAACTGATTATCCCATAGTGCACTTGGGTTCAAGACACTGGAAGAGATGTTAACCAAAAATAAGCCAGAGGTAAGCCATCTCAAAATATTTGGCTATCCAGTGTTTATTCATATACCTAAAGAAAAGAGAAACAAGCTGGACTGTTCAGGAAAGAAGGGAATATTTGTGGGATATTGTGAGGTCTCCAAGGCCTTCAAAATCTATATACCAGGTCAACATCACATTCAGATCAACATGTATGTGACCTTTGATGAAGATGCAGCTCTCAAGAAATAAAAAAATATGCCAGCTTGAAGAGGTATATGAAGAGGGACCCGTAATTCCCGGGATTGCAGAATCTGTGAGGGAAGTTCCCAGAGTTGTAGAAAAAGTGAGGGAAGTCATAACTTCCCCTGATGAGGAAACTCTTGAATACCATGATGTAACAAAAGTTCAAGAAACTCCTCAAATGACCTTCTCCAATAAAAGAAATCATTCTTGGGCAAGAGAGCTTGTTCAAGATGGAGAGAAGTATGGTGTTCTAGAAGGAAACTCGAGACAAGTGAAAAGACCAAAGCCATTTTCCAGTTACACGGATTTGATGTGTGATCTCCTAGATGAGGAGCCTACTTGCTTTGAAGAAGCCATTCAAAATAAGGAATGGGCAGATGCCATGATAGAGGAATGCAAATCCATAATAAAGAACGATGTATGGGAAATAGTTCCCAGACCAAAAAGTAAGGATGTGGTATCATCAAGATGGCTCCTCGAAATAAAACATGTTGTTGATGGAAGTATTGAGAAGTATAAAGAAAGATTTGTCACTCGTGGATTTTCCCAAAAGGAAGGCATTGACTATGAAGAGAAATTTTCTCCTGTGGCTAGATACACTTCGACCAGGACCATCATAGCTCTTGCAGCTAAAATGAAGTGGAAGCTGCACTAGATGGATGTGAAGATAGTTTTCCTAAACCGTGTCATCGAAGAGGAAGTGTATATAGAGAAACCTCAAGGATTTGAGGTTGAAGAAAGGAAGTCTCATGTCTGCAGATTGAAGAAAGCCTTATACGGATTGAAGCAAGCTCCTAGAGCTTGGTATGGTTGTATAGACAGTTTCTTGACGAGCTTAAGCTTTACCAAGAGTAAATCAGACTCAAATATCTACTACAAAATAATGGAAAATGAGCCAGTAATCTTACTGCTATATGTGGATGACTTATTCTTAACTGGAGAAGAAAAGCTCGGAGACTTGCCTCTGAATTTGAAATGAAATACCTTGGCCTAATGCATTATTTCTTAGGTCTTGAAGTATGGCAGAGTCCAGAGAGGATCTCCCTTAACCAAGGGAAGTACATGGTCGAGATATTAAAGAGATTCAACATGATGGAATGCAAACCCATGAATACACCCATGGAAGCGAAGCTGAAGCTGTTGGTCGATACTTTGTCAGATTTGATTGATGCCACACTGTACAGACAGATTATTGGATCACTGATGTACCTGACAAACACTAGACCAGACATTTGTTTTGTCATGAACACCTTCAGTCAATTTCTGGTAGAGCCCAGACATGTTCATCTAGTGGCTACAAAACATGTGATGAGGTACCTTAAAGGTACAATAGATTATGGTCTCAGTTATGAGGGAAATCATAATTTCACATTGAGTGGATACATTGATTCAGATTGGGCAGGAAGCGTTGTTGATATAAAAAGCACTTCCAGATGTTGTTTCAGTTTGGGATCAACCATGATTTTGTGGTAGAGTAGGAAGCAATCCAGTATTGCTCTCAGCACAGTGGAAGCAGAGTACATTTCCGCATGTTCTGCTAGTTGTGAAGCTATATGGCTTCAAAATTTGTTGACCGGTCTATTTGACCTAGATATGGAAGAAACCACGATCCTATGTGACAACCAGAGCTACATAAAGATGATAGATAATCCTGTATTCCATGACAGGTAAAAGCACATAGAGATTCACTATCAATACATCCATGACATGGTGCAAAGAGGAGCCTTGAAGCTCCTATATGTTAGCACGGATGAACAAGTTGCTGATGTGTTGACCAAACCTCTATCTAGTGTAAAGTTTGAACACTTTCGAGATAAGCTTGGTATAGTCCGAAAGGACCCTCCCTAAAAGGGGGAGTATATATGAATCCTTGCTTCTGACCTCATTGTTAGATGTAAAGAAAGATGATTCCTTGCTTCTAACCTCGCTGTTAGACATAAAGCAAGATGATGTGCGTGTTCCTTTCTTCTGACCTCACTGTTATATGTAAAGCAAGATGATTCCTTTCTTCTGATCTCACTGTTAGACATAAAGCAAGATGATTTCTTGCTTCTGACCTCACTGTTAGATGTAAAACAAGATGATGTGTGTGTTCCTTTCTTCTGACCTCACTGTTAGATGTAACGCAAGATGTTTCCTTGCTTTTGACCTCGCTATTAGACGTAAAGCAAGATGATGTGTGTGTTCCTTGCTTCTGACCTCGCTGTTAGACATAAAGCAAGATGATTCCTTGCTTCTGACCTCACTGTTAGACGTAAAGCAAGATGATGATGTGTTCCTTGCTTCTGACCTAGTTGTTAGATGTAAAGCAAGATTATGTGTTCCTTGCTTCTGACCTCACTGTTAGACGTAAAGCAAGATGATGGTGTGTTCCTTGCTTCTAACCTAGTTGTTAGACGTAAAGCAAGATGATGTGTTCCTTGCTTCTAACCCAGTTGTTAGACATAAAGTAAGATGATGTATACCTTGCTTATGACCTATTTGTTAGACATAAAGAAATATGTGACTTGCACTGAGCTACCAGCTTAACAGCTATGACATAGAGCCAGTCTAGTACTCTTATGGTCCAGCCTAGTGCTGTGATGAGGTATCATTTTTTACACTAATACATATTGATGTAGATGATGATGGCATTCTTTCGAGAGTTAAGATGTTGCCAATGAAGAAAACTTCTGATGATTTATAGATATGCCAACCAAGATGATATTGATGATGTTGTCCTCCCACTTGATGTTGTCCTCTCTTTCTCTCGCATGATGCTGCTGAAGAATACCCTTCTTGTTAAGGGGGAGTGTTGAAATAATGTAACTGCAATGAGTATTCTTATTATTATTGATATTGTACTCATAGGATCAATCCCCATTCTGGATTGATCATGTTGGATATTGTAATAGGACCAAATCCCCTTTTGCGGATTGGTCAAAAGACAATTGTAATAGGTAGAATAAGAATTCATCCCCAACAGTTAATTAAGAGACCCAAAAATATAATAAAGGTGGGTTTACCCACCCAGATTGAGAAGTCAGCCCTGCCAGTGAAGAGACACTTCACACATGCTAGGAGTTGTATAAATAAAGGAGGCTAGTGCCTCATTTGATCACAACTCACTTTCTTAGTTTGAGAGACAAGTTCTGATCTGTTACCAGCAAAGGAGAGAGAAAGTGGTTCATATCTTGGAGAGGAAATTCTATTTTAGCATAGATATCTCTTGGCATTGTATTGGCTATCTATATTTAAGAGGTTTTGCTAGGTTTTCTTCCCTTTACCCACCCAGATTGAGAAGTCAGCCCTGCCAGTGAAGAGACACTTCACACATGCTAGGAGTTGTATAAATAAAGGAGGCTAGTGCCTCATTTGATCACAACTCACTTTCTTAGTTTGAGAGACAAGTTCTGATCTGTTACCAGCAAAGGAGAGAGAAAGTGGTTCATATCTTGGAGAGGAAATTCTATTTTAGCATAGATATCTCTTGGCATTGTATTGGCTATCTATATTTAAGAGGTTTTGCTAGGTTTTCTTCCCCTAGAGGGTTTCCCAAGATAAATGTTGTGTCTCTTGTGAATGTATATTTCTCAGTGATCTTGTTCTGATGTTTCTATTATCTATTGAAATGAAAAGAACTATTATAATGGCATAAACATTAACAGTTTCCTTCCTCTGTTGAATTTCTTGAATAGCTAAACTTCTAGATATTTTGAACACAGTCAAGGTGTTCCCTCAACACTCTCCTGACAATCATGAATGCTATGAAATTCATTTTTTTTCCATTTCGACAACAATTCATTTGGAACGTTTTCTTCAATTTCCACTTATACGGACCATCCAGTCTTAGTGTTGAAATATGGGGCTCTGATGCCATTGTTTAACACTCACAACCACCCAGGTTAGGTTGTGTTGCTACCTCATAGAACCACTCTTTCTAAGTTATGATACTAATTTTGTAGCATACACAACCATAGACCTGTCGGGATATGCCCCACATAAATATTGAGGAACATCATACATATAAAACTTAAAATAAAATTACATTATGAGAATACAAAAATTAATGAAGAATAATAGTAAGGCTACACATACAACATATACATGAAATACTCCTCAATATAAAACATGTACAAATACATAGCACATAAATGAACATATAAATGGTACTTATATTTTTATAGATGACCACCAATTATGTTCATACCTTCCATGAACCTCCGAGTCTTAGACCACGCTGCCCATCACTCTCAGCAGTGGGTCAACCCCGATATGGGACTAAACTCTACTCGGGTAAAGGGATTCCTATGCTAGGCTAAGACAATAAGAAGTTACACAGTAAACGTGAAGGATTTCATCCCAGGAGCCAAACCACACTAACAACCTACAACATCTCATTCCCCACATGCCTGTCCCACCCCAGGAAGTGTTCCCCTCCTCTTATCAACAATCCTTCGGCTACCCCACTTCCCTTCCAAGGCTTCAACAACATGTCAGATAGATATTCTTAGAGAACTATAGTTGAAGTTGATATCCCTATAGGAAAAATCACTTCCCCAACAACCTATCTCACCTGGAGAGAGTTTCTCACAGGTCTGACAACCTACTTCTTCTTTCCCAACAAAATTTCTCACCTGGAGAGAGTTTCTTACAGGCCCGACAAACTTCTTCTTCAATCCACATGCCTAACAACTCGCCTCTTCACTGTTTATCCTATTTAACTAGCAACAGGCTCAGGTCAAGGATGTAACCAAAAACATGTAAGGAAAAAAATGATGGTATTAATCCATTCTTAGCCAAGGAACTGCATTGGCAGTGACAACCAATCATTAAGGCACCATATGAGTTTAGGTAAAGTATAGTGCATTGTGATTCACAGGAAAATTATGGGATATCTCAAATGTTTGAATGTTTTAGAGGTGCATTCATGATCATAGGTCAATAATGGACGTAATGACTCCCTGCATGCATGTGTGAGTGCATGGCAAGCTTGGAAAAAATGGAAGAGAACCCCCCCAAAACAAATTGATTTCCCCACATATAACTGCATGCGCTAATATTGACACATGGCTCTCTTGGAGCTCATTCCTCTCCACTTGGATTTTGTTCCTTTTCCCAAAGGAACTTAGGATAACATGAGTTATTTCCCAAACCTTAGTATTTTAGGAAATATATTATAATATTCCCTTAGAGATAGGCCTTCAATCTTAGTCCTTTTCCCTAGCCTCTTATTTCCTTCCCTTTCCCTACCTAGTGGAGCTTAGTCCCCCATTCTCTTTTATTGTGGTCAGTCTACACACAACAATGTATTTATATTTTAATGATATGAGTAGTTAAATATACAAAAATAAGCTCATTGTCCTTTAACATCTAGGCTCTCTGGCCCAATCATCACATAAGCCTCCTAGATTATAATCCCTTCGCTCACCAACCTACAAATATTATTTACATTCCCAATTACAACTGGGGCTCGGTCTTGGGATATTACAAGAAAGGTTTTAAGACACCCTTTTTAAATAAAAACTCCCAATCCAATAAACAAGTTCAATCAGCCCAAAATGAGCACAATACTATTGATTCATTTGGGAAAAGGCCAAGGAAACAACCTGTACAATGTTGGGGATGTGAGGGGAATCACTTATATAGAGAATTCTCTCATAGAGGAGAAATAATGAGGACTTTACACAACATTAAGGAGGATGAAGAAATGTAATACATGGGAGGAAATATGTCAAGGATTTATGAATCCTTGGACAACAAGAAAATATAATATCAATTCCCCATGATTGAAGTGGAAGGTAAGATTGATAACCATTCCAAAACAAATTTAATTGATTTTGGAGCTAGAAATAATTACATAAACTCTAACATTGTTGAAATATTTCACTTGCAAAGGAGTAAGAATAATAAATCTTTGTTAGTTCAGTTAGCCACAGGGGCTAAGAGAAATATCAATGAGTTATTTTATAATTGTCTGATAGACATGAATGGACTCAATGCAAAGGTATATATAAACAACATACCATTGGGTTTATATTATTTTCTTATTGGCATGGATTGGTTGGAAAAATATAATATTGTCCTAGAATATCACTAAAAGGTAGTTACATGTCTTGATGAAAAATGAAAACAATGCAAGGTCCAAGGCAGTCCAGGAGCTTTAGCTATTCGAGATATTTTAGTTTTGCAGTTGAAAAAAGAATTTCAGGAAGGGATGTCAAATTTTTGCAAACCATATGGAAGAGGTAGCCAAGGATAAAGTTGAAGAAATTGAATACCATCGGGTCTAAAGGTATTTTACATATATTCTTAGGGAGATTCCATGATTACCACCAAACAAAGACATTGATTTCTCTTTTGATTTGGTGCTAGGAGCTTCCCTAGTGTCCAAGACATCATACATAATGGGTACGCCCAAATTGAAAGAATTGCAAATGCAACTTGAAGAGATTTTGAAGAAGGTTATATACTCCCAAGTGTCACCTTAGGGTTTTCTAGTTGTTTTTGTGAATAATAAATATCGAACCTTGAGGTTGTGTATTGATTTTAGACAGTCGAATAAGGTCACCATAAATAACAAATATCATTTTCCAAGGATTGATGCCTTATTTGATTACATGCAAGGTGAAATAATATTTTCCATGATTTCCTTGACATTATGTTATCATAAAGTGAGGATAAAGGAAGAATACATCAGGAAGATAACATTTAGAAAAAGACATGGGAATTAGGAATTCACTGTAGTTCCATTTGGACTATCGAATGCCTCATCTATTTTTATTTTCCTAATGAATGGAGTGTTCTGAGAGTACCTGGACAAGTTTGTGATTGCATTCCTAGATGATATACTCATCTACTCTAATTTAGAAGAGTAACATGAGAAATATTTGAGAATGGTTCTGCATGTCTTAAGAGAGCATAAACTTTATGCCAAGATAAGTAAGTGCATCTTTTATCAAAATACAATTCACTACTTGGGGCATATAATTTTAGCAGAAGGGATAACAGTTGATGATCAAACGATAGAGGCCATTAGAGGATGACTAGTGAAAATAAATTCCATAGAGGTCAGGTCATTCATGGGTCTTGTCGGTTATTACCGAATATTAAAAGGATTCTCAAATATTGCGAGTCCAATAAGCTATTTGCAAAATAATGGAGTGAAATTTTAATGGACTTCCAAGTGCGAATAAATCTTTCAATAGTTAAAAAACATCTTACAAGTGCACCAATATTGAATATTGCATATTTGAAAGAAGATTTTTTTGTGTGCAATGATGCATGCAAGGAAGGGCTTGGTTGAGTTCTCAGTTAAAAGGATCATGTGGTATGCTATGAGTCCATAAAATTAAAAGAGCATGAGTGAAATTGTGAAACCCATGATCTAGAGTTAGTATAAATTGCACATGCATTAAAAATGTGGAGACATTACCTCATGGGAAGGAAATTTGAGCTAAGCTCAGACCACTTTGGACAACCAACATTAAATGATGAATAAACTAGATGTATTGAATTTCTTAGTGAGTATGACTTTGAAATTATGCACATCAAAGGAAAGGAAAATCAAGTGGTTGATGCACTCAGCAGGGGGGCTCATGAAGTGCATGTTTCATCCATAAACATGTAAAGAAATGATCTAAAATATAAAATTATTGCAACAAAAAATTCATATCAACAATATATGAAAATAAATGAAACATTACATCCAGGTTGAGCACGAAGGGGATTGTCAGGTGGAACCGATATGCATACTGGACCAAGAAGTCAAAATGCTTAGGGAAAAATCCATAGGGTTGTTAAAGATTCAATGGACCTTCTACGGTCCTGAATATGCTACATGGGAGCATGAAGAAAACATGTAAGAAGAATACTCACAAAATTTTGACAATTTTGAAGAAACAAAATGAAAAACTACATTTTGATCAACTAAAGTTTTGGAACAACATGTCAGAGTCCCAACCAACTACATTTGGGGTACTAATAAAAGAATGTCTCATTCCTTGGTTTAATATTGATAAATCAATGGTACATTCATTTGATTCACAGGTTGAGAGGAACATGAGATTTTGGTTGGAACTGCTGTCGAAGTATAAAATTGCAGATTTTTATTTTAGGGGATGATGTAAAATTGTAGGGGAGGGGGAATGAAACATCCCCACTATAATCATGAGTTAAATTAATGCTTTATGTAGATATAATGTGTGGGTACAACCAAAGCAATGTATATGTAAAATGTATTTCTGAATTTTAATAAAAAAATATGATTCTAGCTCTTAAGAGGACATGGAAATATATGGGGGATGAATTAATCCACAAGAGAGGGGAGGGTATAAGAGAATGGTCAAGAGGTGTCCAAGGGGGAATTACCCATGTCTATCAATTCAACACATTTTCCTAAATTTTCTATTGGTATATGCACCTTCTAATTTTTTATTGAGAGTTCCCAAAGCCAATAATTGAATAAATGTAAGAGGTTGGGTGTGAGTGGTCACATCCCATAGTTATTGGGCACATGGGGGTATGATTACAATCATTTTTGGGGAAGTGTGTGAGTCAAGAAAGTAAGAAAAAGGAGATAAATTCGTATGGGAAACTACAAAAAAATTTACACATTCAATTTTGTGCATGAATAACAATTAGAGAGAAAAAAGGAGAGATAATAAGCTGGAAAATCCATGAAGGATGAATTCTATAGAATGTTGGAGCAAATCTGGAGAATTTTGGAGATGAATATTGAAGAACCATTTTTTCATCCCTAAAGAGTGAACTCATGTGTGAGTTGCACTATAAAAACATGGGTTTAATGTTGTTTACTGATAGGTTTTCCTACCAGTGACCTCCATTTAGTTCTCAACAGAGACATTCCTGGTTCCTTATGCGAGAGAGACCTTGATAAATGAATGGGATGCTTGAAGGATTGGGATCAGTGAATGGGTACATTCCTTGGGTTGGGAAAGTTGAGAGGAAGAGAGCTCGTGGAAAATCGAGATTTTTGTAGGAAAATATCAGTGGGTTGTGGGGTTTTTGAGTTGTGAGTGGACAATGAGAGACTACCCTCTTTTTTGAATTACTAGCCTCAACTCGAGGGTGACTTGTTGTTGATATTTGGAAAAACAAGTCTAGGGTTGGGTGCAACATCCGTCCCAAGAATCTTGTTGCACAACTAATTTGAAAGATAAGTGTTTTATCTATTTTATTTCTTTTATTTATGAGTTAAGTTGTTGTGCGTGAACTATGTGTATTTGAGAAGAATTTATGTGATGCTATGTTGGTTTATTAGCTACATTTCATGTCTATTTGAGCATGTTTTAGATGCATCTAATTTATGGAAATAGAAAATAGTTAAATATGTATGTAAATCATATTTGGAAGCTATAGGAAAACAATCAAATATCAAAAATTATTTTTTTATGATTATTCCACACCATAATGTTCCTCAGTTGATCTCGGGGACATTACAGGCCAAGAGTAAGCTACAAGAAACCAAACATTACAAGTGGATGGGGTTTTTACAATAGTTTCATCTAGTCATAAAGTATAATAAGGGTAGCACAAGCATGTTGGCAGACATGCTTTCAAGGCCACCCACATCGAAGATTACAACTTTGAGAATTCTAATGCACATGAAGCCTTTTACCCATGATGCATGCACAAAGGCATAGAAAGAAGATGAGGACTTCAAGGAGGTGTTTCAATAGCTACAGGACAAAATTTGTATAGAAGAACATGACAATAAGGATAACTATTATCTCCATAATGGGTTACTCTATAAGCTAGACAAGATATGTGTTCCCAAAGGTGAAATATTGTAGTAGATCATAGAGGATCACACCTCCAAGGTTGCAGGACATTTTTGTATTGGGAAGATGGTTCCTGAATCCTAACTTAAAAAGGTATGTGTACTGGTCTAGAATGCAATAATATGTATCATGGTATATTGAAGGATGCATACTTTGTTTTACCAACAATTCTAGTAATAGGAAGCAAGGTCTATACCATCCCTTACCTTTACCCACTCGACCTTTGGAAAGCATTTCCATGAATTATGTGGGAGGTTTACCAACAACCAAGAATGGACATGACTATATATTTATGGTAGTTGATGTGTTCAATGAGATGTTCATTCTCATACCTCGTAAAAATACCATCAATGGATAAGAAGCAACAAAAGTTCTATTTTAACATGTCTAGGTGCACTTTGGAATACCAAGGAGCATCATCTCAGACATGGATATTAGATTTCTCAGTACATTTTGGACTACATTATGGGATGATATGGACACTAAATTGAAGTGATATACAACATTCCATCCATATATATATGGATAAAACAATGTAGTCAAGAGGAATTTGGTGCATATTTTGGGGGGTTACAATTATAAGTATATGAATATTTGGGATCAAAACATGATCTACATCCAACACTCTTATAATAGAGCATTCCCCACTTCTACTGGTAATTCACCTTTTGAGATTTTCTTTGGGCATTTTCCACCTTCACCCTTGGATTTTTTATATGGACATCAAGGAGGATTGAGGGAGGACCTCACTGGAGTTGCATTGAGAGAATTTGTTTTAGAAGATTAGGAAAATCCATTTACAAGTACATGAGAAAATGAAGCAATCATAAGGAAAATAAAAGGCCAAAAATGATTAACACGAAACTAATAAGTCATTCAAAGTGAGAGATAGAGTTTGGATATAGTTGAATAAGAAAAGACTTCAAAGTCTTGGTAAGAAGATCATGGCTCCGCGATATTGTTGGCACAGGGGAAGACCTAGTGTTCAACTCTACAATGCACCAACAAGCCCTACCTACTGGCCCTTTTGGCAACACCTACGAAGAAGATGCAGTCTCACCCGAAGTAGCGATAGAGGGGTTGTAGGACACAGGTGTCTACAACTAGATGAAATTAAAGGGATTCCAAAACACAATGCAAACAATCTAGATATTCTTTACCATTCTTAATATTACTTCATGAAGTTATATCTCTGATCTAACACAACAATGCATTAACAGTATAACAGATAGAAATTAACACAACATCAACCACAAAGACAATAAGATATACATGGTTCACCCTCTATCTAGGGCTACATCCACATAACTGTGTTTCTTGATATATTAGATGAAAACATACAGTAATATCTCTCTTTCTCTTCCCTCCCTATGCACCCAACTGCAGGATTGATCTTCGTACCCAGCTGAAGATCCTGAATACAGACTCAGTATTTCCCTCAACAACAATAATTAACAATGAACAATAACCAACATTAACCAATGAACTAGGAATTGACCCTCCCAGTTCCACTAGACCTTTATTTATACATTACATGACTCTAAGACAACCGTAGACTGAAGTCTAGGTGTCAAAACCCTAGATCCAAAACCCTAGTTTCCAAAACCTTAGGTCCACTTGACCCATGTTTTGGGGGCTTCACCAGCCTGTCCTTCCTCCTTTTCCGCGAGGTGCTCCAAAGTATCCGTTGGTGTCTTTTTCCACTTGCTGAGTTGTCCATGATCCCTCTTCTTTGCTGCTTTATCTTCCTTGATCTTCTCTTCCAACATATAAATTTTCCTTTACTTCGCTCCTTCTTTTCTGCTTCTTTAACCACTGCGACTCTTCCTCGGTTTATGTGCCTTCTGCGCAGTTAGTACTTCACCTTTCTTCCTTAATATTTCACTTCCTTACATAACCAAGGGCTAAAAGGCCCCTAACACTAACATGTGACTCATCCCAGGTCATTGCAAGATCGAACCTTCCGTATCACTTCGACTGTAGACTGCCCGTAGAAGCCTATGCTTTCTGATATGTGCCTTCCCATTTTGTGCAGATTGTCTTTTTTGTGTCTGGTACCCAGTTTTAGCTGGACCTGGTACCTAGACCCTTCTACCTTTTCTTTTACTAAGAGCTCCGAGGTAGCTGGTTGTCATAGTACAACTTCAACCTTTTCCCATTCACTAATCCATCCTTCCATGCTCCCTTAATAGTTTTCAACTATGCGACTCCTCCTTCTGTAACATAGGCAACTTCAAATGGTCCGAGCCAATGTGTCTTGAACTTTCCTAGATGCTTCATGAACTTACTGTCATATAACAATACCAAGTCTCCTTTCTTAAATGATTTCCTCTTGATATGTCTGTCATGGTAAGCCTTCTCTCGTTCTTTTTTCACCTCCTGATGAAATCTTGCAATGATCTTGTCTTCCTCCAGTTCCATCAATTGTGTGAGCCTATCTTGAACAAACCCTGTGTCATCCATACCTGTAAATGCTGCAATTCTTAAACTAGGAACCAAATATTCCAAAGGTAACATTTCTTCCAATCCATATACCAACTTAAAGGGAGTCTGTGCTGACATATTTTTTCAAGTAGTTCAATAAGCCCATAATACTGCTGGAATTATCAGATCCCAATCATCTCTGTTAACACTGCAAATCTTGGTCAACGTTGTATCCAAGATCTTATTGAAAGCTTCGACTGTACCATTTTCCCGTGGGTGGTATGGTGTTCTCTTCTGATGGTGAAATTAGAACTCCCGAGTCAAGGCTTCAATAGTTTTGTTGATGAAGTGTGTTCCTTGATCACTCATGAGGATCTTCAGACATCCAAATCTAGTTATAATATCCTCAAAGATGAAATGCATAGTTGTAGCTGCACTACATTCCTTAACTTCTCTTTCTTCTACCCATCTGGTAAAATACTTTGTGGAAGTGATAATGTATCTAGCTCCTGTGCACTTTCCTGGTGGGTTGATAGTTCCCACAAAGTCAATATCCCATTTCTCGAATACTTGTAGTGTTAATTGCAATGCCAAAGGAATTTCATCCCTTCTAGAAGGCTTCCCTACTCTTTGACACACATCACGGGATCTGTAGTATTCCTTAGCATCCTTATGTAAAGTAGGCCACCAGAGGCCAGCTCTGAGAATCTTTTGCGTTGTTACTTTCCCTGCATAATTTACTCCTTCTATGCCTTCATGTGCTTCTGCAAGAATCAATGGTATTTCTGCCTCCATAATACATCTCCTCAAGATCTCATATGGTCCCATCTTATATAATTTTCCAGCTATAATTTGAAAGTCAACAACGTGGACTACTAACTGTTTCTTTTGAATGGCTATGTACTTGTGAGGTGCCATTCTTGTGGACATGAATTGAACTATATCAATGAAGTAATCATTGACTTTTCTGATGGCCAACAATTGTGCATCTGGTAGTGTATCCTCCAGACTGGTAGATTCCTCTCCATGTTCTAACCTGGATAAGTGGTCAAGTCCTTTATTCATTCTTCCTGGCTTGACCACAATATCAAAGTCATAATTCTGGAATAGTAGTAGCCATCTACATATTCTTTCCCCCAACACTAGCTTGTTGACTAAGTATTTCAATGCAGAATGATCGGTGAACATATTAAAATTTCCTCCCAACAAATAGTGTTGAAACTTCTGCAGTGCATATACCATAGCCAAGCCTTCTCTTTCAGTCATATTAAAGTTCTTTTCAGCTGTAGAAATCTTCCTGCTTGTGAAGGATATGGGGTGGTCAATGTCTCCTACACCTGGTTGTGCTAAAAATTCTCCTAATGCAATGGATGAAGCATCGACATGAACATTGAAATCCTTACTCCAATCTGGAAAAACCAAGATAAGTGTAGTAACCATTTTCTACTTTAGTGTGTCGAAGATCTATTGGCATTCTTCTGTCCATTGGAACTTACTATCTTTCTTTAATAGCTTCTCCATAGGTGTTGTTATCTGTGCATAACCCTTAATAAAATTCCTATAGTATCAAGTATGTCCCAGTGTAGTGCGCAGTTGTCTAACCAAAGTAGGGGAGGGTATATCGACAATGATAGAAATCTTGGAAGGATCTACCAACAATCCATGTTTACACATAATATTCCCTAGCAACACTCCAAAGGGTGAAAAGAAGATGCACTTTTTCAGATTTAGGGAAATCTAACATTGTCTTCACTTATCTAACATTAATCTCAAGCATTCAATATGATCTTTCATTAGGCTAAAAACAATCCAATCATCAAAGTATGCTTCCAAGAACTTGTTTAAAAAGTCCTTAAATGCTTCAAACACCACCCTAGAAAAGATGACTGGTGCATTCTTAAAGACAAAATGCATTACAATGTACCAGAAGGAACCCCATTCTGTTGCAAATGTGGTCTTATGTCGATCTTCCTTAGGAATTCTAATTTGGTGATAACCTGAAAATCCATCTGTGAATGAGTAGACCTCATGTCCTCCTACATTATCTAGAACCTCATCAGTAAAAGGTGTAGGGAATGGATCGTGTAGACATGCATCGTTCAGCTTCCTTAGATATACACAAATTCTAATTTATCCTAAATTATTATCCTGGACCATCATAGGGATGATCCATTCAGATTATTCAACTAGTTCTATGATTCTTGCTTCCATCATTCTATCCAGTTCAATCTTAACTTTCTTCTTATATTTTGGATTCAGTCTGTAGGGTCTTTGCTTGATGGGTCTTGCATATAGTCTCAGAGGGATCTTCATTTCCCCCATGGGCCCTTTAATTCCCTTCATGTCTATGAACTTGGTTGTAAAAAAATCATGATATTCATGCAATAGTTTTGTGATCTTGCTAATAATAGCATTATCCCAATAGTCTCCAGCATTTTCTAACTTAGGTGTTTTCTCTGTTCCAATATTAACCTTCTTAATTTTAATGGGCTTCCCAACAAAAGGTAATTCAATCCCTAACCCTTCTACGTCTCTTTGTCCTTCAGTTTCTAAAATTTTTACATCCCTCAGGTCATCATCCTCATCAGCACTAATATTGTAGAAATCATGTAACTGTTGAAGAGGCGCGGTCCATTCATCTTTTTCTTGGTTAAGAGGGGGGTTAGGTGCCTCCTCAAAGACCTTTTATCTTATGATTTGTAAATCCTGATCTATTGTAGGGTACTGACTTTCAAATAAGAAGGTATATATAAAGTTATGATTCATACCGTACCAATCTGTAGTGACAAAGTGCAGTTCTACTTGAAGATACTAGTTGATAGGTGTAGTGTCCAATGTGTTAATGAACTTAAGCACCCATTGTTCTTTAGGAATATTTCTCTAGGCCTTCTCACAACTTCGCATGTGGTCCTTAGGAAAAATCTGACCTGTGTATCGAACTTTGCATCCTTCATCTTGGTATGAGAAGCGCACTGTCAGTAAGGTGTGACATTGTACCCACTCTGCGATGTTCTTCTTTTGTGTTCCCTACCATGTAACTAGTGTTTCTTTCAATGCTTCACCCAATGCCAACATCCTCTATTGAACTGGTACAATTTTCTCAAATTTAGCTAGAAATGTCTCTAAATGATTCAGGCCATCAAATGTAGGGAGATTACTTACTTCTGTTCCAACCCAATGAACTACTCTAGTCAATTTGGCACATTTTCGTGTAGAGACTTTGTGCAATTCCTTGTTTGTCCTTGTTTTCCTTGATAGTTGATTCACAACACTACTCAACATAGGGTATATCCTACCAATTTCATATTTTCTTACAAGGTGTTTTAGATCTTGGACATCTTTTTCATATTTAATCAAATTGATACACGTATATAAGAAGTCCATGAGATTCCTTACCTCTTTTCCTTGTTTAGATAGAGAATACTGATCAAATGCTGGTGGAATTTCACATTCCCTAACTTCTGGTTTTTCCTTAGAAGAAGAAGATTGTTCTCCTACAAATTCTCTCCTTGCTTCTTCAAAAGAATGCCTCTCTCTCCTTGGATCAAACAATTGTGCCTTCTCTACAAATCTTCTGATCCCTTATCCTTCTGTAGTCTTTCCTGGAGTTTCCCTATATTCTCTTGTAACAGTGCCTCCTCTAGTAATAACAATGACTTTGGGGTCCTCACTGTGAGGTTCTATTGATATTGATTGGACTTGTTATTTTCCTCCTCATATCTCCTGAAGTTTATCTAACAACACTAGAAACTCTTCAGTGACATGATCAAATGAATTGCAGTAGTTTCAAGTACTACAAGGGTTCTGACAATCCCTTTCCAAATGTCCAGGATGTGGGCAGTTATAGAAAATGATTTGACCTCTACCTCAACCCATACCTCCTCCTCCTCCTCTTCCTCTGAATCCACCATGAGGGTTGAAATTTCTTCTTCCTAGAGAGTTGAATTGCGCATTATTTCCTTGATGTTGAGCTTCTCCTTGAATTCTATATGTATCCTTGATCTTTCATGCATGACATCATAAGCCCTACAATTCTTCTCATCATGCCCCACAGATTTACAGAATGTGCAGTAAAGATTGGTGCGTGTCTGGACATATTTTTTCATGTATTAACATTCACCAGGGCGGTGTCTAGTTCTACATACCTCACACCAGGTTACAGTAGCCTTCTTCAAAGGATTAGGTTCTCTAGATACCAACTACTCATTAAATAGGGGACAATTATCTTTGTTGTGGCCTTCTTATTTTACATATGATACACCAAATATCTTCTCCTTTCTCTTTCTTCATATCTTCCACATGTAAAGATAAGCTAGTTAACTGATTCAAAATCTGACTCATACCTAGACTAGATTCTCCTACAGGGGTTGCTTCTAGTTTCATGGAAATATCTCTAAGAGCTTTAGCCTCGGAAGAAACCTTCTATTGCATCAGAGGAACTCTAATATGCGGCAGGAGGGCAGCGATGAACCATTCTTTATTTTGTTCATCTAGAATGTGAAAACGTAAATGGCCTGTCAAGGTCTTAAACCTTTGATCAAATTCCCAAACAGGTTTAGTTACCTTATGCTTGATCTCCTTAAATTATGTAATACATTGTGACTCCAACTTAGGCTTCTTGAATTCTTCACTCAACATAATCTTAATGTCGCTCAATGGTTTAGGTTGTCCAGGTCCTAAAGCAAACTTCATATGCCAGCCTAGTGCATGATCCCTCAAGGTAGTACTAAACTAAGCTCTTTTAACAGCTTCATCGATGGCTTTATTAATACTCCATACAACTTTGCATAAGAACCAGTGCTGATCGGGGTCCTCATATCCTTGAAGATGGGTAACCTCATCATCTGCCATAGATCTTCCTTGGTTTCTTGACTGAGTATGTGCTAAACTTCTTGTAACAGTACTCTACTTTCTTTGACTACTCTCATTACTCTAGTTACTATGGTTACTTAATGTTGCTAAAAAAATAGGAGGATTAATATTACTTACTTCAATAGTAAGCGTAGTTCCTGAAGTTTCTGGTTCTTCCTGATGAAGTTCCTTATCCTCTACTTCTTATGTTCTTGCGGACTCTGAATACTCTTCATTTGTTAGATCTTCTTCTTCTCCAATGTAGAATCCCTCCTCTTCATAATTATTCTTAAATAGGTTCACAAGAGGAACCTCTCTAAATTATCTCCCACTGCGCATGTGTTCAGCCTCTGTGTCACTGTCGCTGTCTGAATTCTTGAACATTAGCTTCACTGTATCTTCAAGATGTTCTTCTCATGCAATAAGATCTTAATCTTTATCTTCAATAAGTGTAGAAACTTTCCTCTAGGTCCCTTAAATAAATACTTATCTTCTTGAATATATGATTCCACTCTATCAATAGAAAACTTAGTAATGTACCCTCCGATAGTGCTATTAAACTAGAGATCCACTACTCTAGACACAGTGTTATCAACTCTCTTGACTTTCTTGATCAACGTTGTTGTCCAAACCACAGGTAGTCTAGATCTGATCTCAAACTGAGTATCTGCTAATATTTCTAACCACTCATATAATTCCTTATGAACTCCTCCAAATAAAATCTCATATATATTGGTAAAGATGTACCTTCCCAACCCATCTTCTGTACTAATGCTAGGATTGTTGTTTTGAGCTTTGGTGAAGTCCTTTTCTTGTTCTTATATACACTTCTGAATCTATGTCTTCAATTGAAATCACCTTGACATTCCCTCAAGAAGATCATGGTCCCGGCAATGGAACCATTTGTTGGGACAGGGGCAGACCCAGGGTTCAACTCTAACAGTGCACCAACAAACCCTAACTATTGGCCCTTACGACAACACCTATGAAGCAGATGAAGTCTCACCCGAAGCAGTAATAGGGGCATTGCAGGACACAGGTTTCTACAACCAAAGGAAATGCAAGATGATTCCAAAACAACAATGCAAAATAGCCCAGATATTCTTAACAATATTATGCTTAACTTCGTGAAGTAAGTTATAGCTTCTTATCTTCGACAGGAAAAATAATAGTGCAATAATAGTGTAAAAGGTAGTAAATAACAGAGCATCAACCACATGGAACAACAATATTTTACGTGGTTCACCCTCTCCCTAGGTCTACGTCCACATAATTTTTTTTATTGATAGAATATATGAAGATATACAGTTATATCTTCGCACTCAACTGCAGATCCTTCTCTCTCTTCCTCTTTATTTCATATTCCTGCGCACCCAGCTACAGAGTCGATCTTCGCACCCACCTGAAGACCCAAAATACAAGAATGCCTTAAAACATAACACTTTTACATCTCAACACCACTATCGCCTCCCATATCAACTCTTCTAGACCTCTATTTATACATTTCCCGACTCTTAGAAAACCATGGACACAAGCCCAGGTGCCAAAACCCATGGGTCCACATAACCCTCATTTTAAGGACTTCGTCAACCTGTTCTTCCTTCTTCTCTGCGAGGTGCTCCAAATCACCCATTAGTGTCTTCTTTTGCTTGTTGACTTTTCCATGATCTATCTTCTTTGTAGTGTTTTCTTCCTTCATCTTCTCTTTCAACGACTTGCTTTCCTTTAATTTGTTCCTTCTTTTGTGCTTCTTTAACCACTTTGACCCTTCCTCAGTTTGTGTGCCTTCCGTGCACTTTATACTTTGTCTTTATTCTTCCTTAATCTTCATTTTCTTACTTAATAAATGACCAAGGGCCAACAAGCCCCCAACACTCACATGTGACTCACCCTGATTCACTGCAAGGTTAAGCCTTATGTATTACTTCAACTACAAATTGTGCGGAGCATCCTGTGCTTTATGCTATGTCCCTCCCTATCTTGTGCAGACTTTATTTTCTGTGTCTAGTACCCAATTTCAACTGCACCTGGTACCTAGAACCTTATTCCTTTACTTTTACTGAGAGCTGCGAGGTAGTTGGTTGTCACAATATAGCTTCAACTGACTCCCATTTACTAAACCATCCTTCCATTCTCCATTAGGAGTCTTCAACTATGCAGCTCCACCTTCTGTAACATAGAAAACCTCGAATGGACCAAGCTGATGTGTCCTGAACTTTCCTGGATGCTTCATGAACTTGTTGTCATATAAAA
>CBVK0103606683.1:0-22285 GCA_900067695.1 Picea abies | reverse complement strand
TAGGAGAACAATATTTGATTTTTCCAGTTCATCTTCATCACCTATACCTATCACTTTCAACATGATGTCTTCGGGTAGTGGTAGTGGCACCATAGGTTCCTCCTCCTAGAAACCTTCTACTTCATCTGTGATGGGTAGTATCTATGGTCATCAAGTCCCTATTCAATTTTATACCAATTCTTCTAAGGTCATTAAGAAATATGAAATTTTTCAATTTGAGGAAAATGCTACAACCACCCTCTGGCACATGTCTTCTCCCTTGAATCTCGCACTAGTTTCCCAACCACTACCAAAATTCAAGGGTAATTTACCTAGGTTCTTAGGAAATGGTATCACTACTACAAATGAACACTTGGTAGAACTTTCTAATGTTTGTCATAATATAGGGGCTAATGATAGTGACATTTTCATGTGTTTATTTGTCAATTCTCTTGAATGGAAAGTTGCAACATATTTTTTTTTATCTCCCGCTCAAAATCCTTTCAACTTGGGAATAATTGGTTTATTGGTTCAAATACACTTCAAAATCCTTTCAACTTGGGAATAATTGGTTTATTGGTTCAAATACACTTATGGACAACCAAAGAGTCGAGTTGATCAATGAAGGGAATACAATAATATTTTTGATAAAGATGGTGAAACCATTAAATCTTTTAACCTTCATTTCACCAAGTTGTACAATCAAATTACTAAACTAATTCTTCATCAAAATCAATATTCCTTCTTTCATTATTATAATGTTTTACCTTCTCTTTATCATCATAGACTTGAAGAAAAGTCTATTGACAATTTTGATTCCACCTTTCAAGATTTCCTAGAATATGAAGAGCAACTTGAAAGAACAAGTCTTCCTAAGGGAGACATGGTCAAGAAAACATATATGTATTCAATTCTACAACTCATGCAAGATATGGATAATAGGATGATAGCCTACAAAAGAAAATGAATTTATTCTTCCTCTTCCCCAAGGATTCTTCTTTCATTGCACCTTTTAGAAATACTAATGAAATCACTTTTCAACCAAAGGCCATAATGACTTGCACTTGGTGTAGATTTTGTGAAGAAAATCATGATGAGAATACCTGTGAAGTTAAAATAAATGTTAAAGATAAGATTTTTGGAAAAATTCATGATACCACTATCATTGTTTTATATTGGGCTGAACTAGAGGATGTTATGGCAGTAAATACTAGGAATAAATCTTAGACTTCCAAGAGAAAATTTCATCTTCCACACACTTATTCTACCCCAACTTCATGTTCTCAAAGTTCTCATACACAAATTTTTAGAACATCAAGAAATCAAGGAGTATCTTCTCCTCTTCCCTCTTCCAAGTACAATAACCTTAACTAATTGGATAATATCAAAGATGATGCTACCCTTTTGGACATGGTTATCGTCCCAAAACATCATAAGAATATTAAGGACTTTATGGAATGTAATATTTCTACCATATAAAATATATTTGAAGAGTAAAAGGAAAAAGATTCAACTGTAAATAGAATAGGTGTAAATAACTTTAGGAACCCTGTAAAACCCCTCATTTCTATATCTCAGTAGAAATTTTGTATAAAATAGCTCATTGTTTCCTAATTGATGGCAGGTCTGGTCCCAATTATGATGTCTAAAATCATCATGGAAGAGCTTGGATTCTCTTGTACCAATGAAAATTCTAGAAGAATTATGTCTTATAATAATCTACAAGAATCAACTATAGGTGAAATCAAAGATGTAACCTTAGTTTTGTGTGCACATCCTGAGATAAGGACAACTCTCAATATCCAACTGATTCATATGTCGATGAGTAACTAAATTATTTTGGGAAGGGAATGGAAAACCTTAACTAGTGGATACCTTTCACTTGATGGTACACATTTATCCATCCCTCAAAACAAAAAGAAAATTATAGTTGGTAGGGAAGTAATCATTTGACCCTATTTAGAGAGTGTTCCCCAACCCCATGTAAATTATTCCAAAGAAGATTTTGTGTTGTACTTTGTATTTGTTGATGAAGGTGACACTATACTTGAACCAACTGATTTTGATTATGGCATGTGGCACATGCTTTTCTATGCCTCATGTTCAAACAAAGGTAATGGAGCTGAAATCATTCTATATTCTCATATAGGAAAAATTCACAATTTCTCTTATAGGCTGGAATTTGCTTGTACAGAAAATGTTGTTGAGTTTGAAGCCTTATTATTGGGAATTGAAAATGCATTTAATCTTGGTTTTGGACACCTTAGAATTTTTGGAGATTCTAATCTTGTTGTGAATCTTGAGCGAAAAATTTATATACCAAACAATAAGTTACTTAAATGTTATACCCAAGTTGTTTGGATGTTGATTTCAAATATGTTATTATTTAAAATCACTCATGTTAAAAGGGAACTTAATTCAATGACTGATATATTTCTTGTTTATTCATCTTATCCTACTCAACATGTAACATTTCGCTCTTGCGAGCACATGTTATTGACTTATTCTTTGAGTACACTTGTGTGCAAGTGATCCAGTTATAGTACATGGCTATTTGTTTCTCTTATGGATTTTTATGATAACATTGATGGTTGTGATTTAATGCTATTGGATATATATATGTATTGGCAAATGCTATTGACGAGTTTTCCCTGAGTGTGCAAGACACTTAACAGATTGTGGATGCTGATGACATCATGGACCTCCTTGGAATTTGGATTGAGTTTTTGTTTGAGTATTTAATTTTACGCATATGTGCTAGATGATTGATTTAGCATGATTATGTATATGGATCAGTGACACTGTTTTTTTGATGGATGCAGGTTGATGATGCTTGTTAATATGACTCACATAAGGAGTAAAT
Organism: Picea abies; assembly: GCA_900067695.1. Lineage (NCBI taxonomy): Eukaryota > Viridiplantae > Streptophyta > Pinopsida > Pinales > Pinaceae > Picea > Picea abies. The sequence goes on along the minus strand of CBVK0103606683.1, from coordinate 19,443 downwards.
GGGCCATGAAGAAAACCATATATTGAGGGAGAGGTGTGGTAGAACCCCTATCACAACCTACTAGCATTCTCGTCATGGCTCAAATTGTAGGTTAACAATTACCTAGTTTGAGAGGCCCACAATGTTGTGAGGGTGGACTGAGATAGTCACTCATGAAGAGTTCTAAGGAGTACATAGTAGGTTGAAGTCCTTATTCCTTAGAATCCCTTAGTCTCTCACAAGGTCGCTCGAATCGAGTGTTGACTCCAAGGGTTGGAAAACTACAAAAATCGGTCAAAGGTGAGTGGAACCCTTGGAGCATGGAGTTTGTCTTGAAGGGCATGCCATGTAAATAAAAATTGAGTCAATGAATCTAGGTGGCCAAGAAAACCTTGAAATAATAATTGTAAACTTTGAAAATATTTAGACCTTGTGAGATATGAATAATTAATGAGCAATTTATTACTTATAAATCCCTAAATGAAATTCTAAGCCTATTCAAAAATTAAGCCTAAGTCCAAGTTTTGTAAGAGGACTAAAACTAAATTACAAATTAAATAAAAAGGGGGATGAAGTAAATCAACTTAAGAATTAAGAAAGCGTAAAATATATTTAAAGATTTCATATAAGGCACATGTGTGAAATTAAATATGAAAAGGGTGTTTTTAAAATAAGAAATAAATAAACATAAAAGAATGTGCACACATTGAAAGGTATCTAGAGTCTAGTTAACACTAGTCTAACTAGAAGAAGACTCTTATTTTAACTCAACTTAGATTTAGTAAGGCGCCAGTCATTAATTTAAGAAGCGCTTTTAGGACGGGTGAGGGAAATTAACTTTAATTAAAATAAAATGTGGAATTTATTGTGCAACTTGGGGAAAGGGGTGACAAGTGTAAGGGGGGAATAATTCTAATTTATCTAAATTAAAAAGTGAATTAATTGTGCAAGTGGGGAGTTGTCATTAAGGAAACTCCTATAAAACAAATGTGAAGAGGGGAAAGGGGACACACGGGTTATGGGTAAAGTTATGTTGCAGAAATTTTGATAGGTTTTACATGTGAGAGTTGGGATACCCAAGTTGAGAGAGAGTGGTGGCTATACCTTATGAGGCAAAATTGGCGCTAGAATATTTTTCTAGTATTGTGTGTGTGGCCCCTTTGCGAATTGGGGGGATAAGGGGGAAGAAGATTACCCCTAGCGTTGGATGGGAGATACCGGTGAAGCCCTTGGATTTGAAACTGAAGGCACTAGGCGCAAGTTCGAGTGGAGTTCTTCGGCAATATCAATCCTCGTCAACATTGGATTATCGGTTACGGTACTCCATCTTTGTAATGTTGTTTTTTTTTTAAACAAATAATGAATATTGATGTTAATATGTGCTGAGGAAAATAAGGATATTATGGAATTGTATAGTAAAATTTTTAATTGATATTGGTTGTAGATTCAAACCTTTTATAGTCATAACTAGAAACTATAATTTGGGTGGATGCTAGAATGTTATCCATTCTCTATCATACCTATAGATCGATGGATAGCTAAAACAATCTGGAGGATGTATTTGTGAGCTATGAGATCTGTTATGTATATTTCTATAGTAAAACATATGATGAAATGTATTGTGATATTAGTGGTTTATTGGGCTTGAAACCCACTGCAATTGTGATGAAATTCCAGTATTGCAATGACGAGATCTTGGGTGTATTTGGGTAATCGTGTGTTATTTCCTCTCCTTATGTATTTTCGTTTGAATGTCGTTTGATGCAAACAAAAAGATTTCAACTCTTCTCCTTAGTCTGCAGTTCACCTTCAAGTCCGATCACAATTTGACAGTTTTGGACTGACAAATGTTGGGGGTCACGAAAAAGGAAGCATACTTATATCGCTACTTGAGTTGACCGTTGATTTGGAATCCTAGAGATGGCAGTAAACCGTTGTTGTTCAAATCACAACTCTCATGATATGTTGTTGCTTTTTGGATATGGGGTTTCTCCCTCACTGTGTTATTTCAATTGTTGTAGGGGCCCGCTTGCACGACCTTCGTTTATATAATTTGGATCGTGGTCCATCAACCATTGCTTCAAAAATAGTTAATCGCTTCCAGGAATTTAATCCAAGATGTCAGTTTTTGGAGTTTTTTCGTTTAAGGGGCTAACCTTACTGGAATCGTCGGGTCGTTTCCATTCAAGGAAGTCCTGATATCCAATCACCACCTTTTTTATGTTATCTATGTTATGACATTCATTGTTGTTTCCATGTCATCAACATTCTTCGTGCACTTGAAAATACCCCACATAAGAAGCTTTCACCTTAAGAAAAATAATGGTAATAACTCGCTTAATTTAATCCAAGTCCACCTGTCAATGGTTAGTCTAGTGGGAATGGGAGTGGTCTTCTTATAAATCCCTTCAATGGATATATATAAAGTAGTTGATGGCTTGGTAAAGAGCTCTTAATGATTGTACTTTCTTACCCTTTGTAATGGCTAAGTAAGTGGAATATTAATTCTTTATGTTTATAGCTTGCTATTTTTAATCTTTAAATTGTCTATAGGGGGCAAACAAGTGAATCGTTATTAATCTACTTATTTTTATTGATTTTAAATCCTTATGCAAGAATGTATAAGTTAATCTATGAAGTTATATGTTGCTTACACATGGTAGTTCATCTTGTAGTTTCTTCAATTGGACATGTAAATAGCCTAGAATCTTTACATAGTGCTCGTTACAATGTGATTGTTCTTATTCCTAAATTAGATATGTAAGGGTGTTATTGATCTATTGTCATATTTTTTAATAAGATTTACGTTGTATTTTGATACTTACATATAGTTGAGTTATAGGAGGATTAAAATAAGTTGGAGCACTCGATAAATGATGCTAGACCTTGATTGAACCTGACCTTAACTATTAACAATGATTATTGGAAACAGATTATATCAGATTCTAATATCGTCCTCCTACTCTTGTGGTTCTTATCACCTTTAGGTATTGTCTTCTCACTCAATTGCCCTTGGATTTACGTGCAAATTGACCGAGTAGAGTAGATTATTCTATTATGCCTTGAAAATTAATGGATAAGTATAGTTGATATATCTAGTCTTGAATTGTGGTTTATGTTGGAATGTTCCATAGGTCGTAAATGTGTATTTTAATTGATGTATGTAAATTGTAGTTGGACTATTGATGGAACGCTTCATAGGTGGAATTTTCATCAATTACATTGATACATATTATTGTAGATTGGACTCTTGACAAAATTCTTCATAGATGGATAATTGCGTTCTTTAATTGATGTATGTTTGTAATAGAATTTGCCATGCCATGAATACTTGATAATTAAGATTGATTGTTTGATCTAGTTGGATTTCGGCTTGATTGTATTAGTGGTATTTAGACACCTCTGTGTTCCTCAGAACAGTCGCCAGATCTGAGACCTTAAGTGGTCAAAATAAATTGGATGAATCATGGGCTTGAGCGTTGCTTATGCGTCTTGGAGGTCCTAACCTTGCAGGATAGGTCGGGCGAGTAGTTTCTTTATGTTATCTTTATGTGATGAGTTGATATTGCATTGTTATTTTATGATACTTGTCGATTATGTGTCATTATCTAATGTGATGAAGTGTTGCTTATGTATCGTTATTGATTATGCTAATGCATTGACTATGTGTTTCTTTTAATTATGTTAATGCTTTTTTTCATGCCATCACTAATTTGAATGATGTGTCGATAGTGTTGCTATTAATTTTTTTGTGACAATTTTATTTTCTTAATGTGAAGAAGAAAAATATATATATTTACCTTGTACACCGCTATTAGTTATCGTAACGGAGGGGTCTTTACAGTAAGTTTGAAGGAATTACCATTGTTGAAGATCAAGATAATTCATTTCCATTCCAAATCAACACCTACAATAATTATGAGCCATTTATGAGGAAGGTCAAATTTTAGATTGGAATAACAACAAGCTACAAGTTAATTTGGAATTATTTGTGAAAAGCATTGAAAGTATAAAATTTATATGTCAGTTATCAAAAGATACAAGACTTTTGGGCATATATAAACATCAAGTGAATTGGAGGAGCATTGAACTCCAACTTCCTTATTTGCAAAATGTGTTGGAAACTATAGGAGGATGATTTGGATGCTAGGAAACAGTGTAAGCTACAAAAATGCAACAAAGGTTGTGTTAGCACATAATCTTGTCAGAGCCTTAGGGGTTTGTGATTTCTACCTTGGTCTGTGTTTTTACTTGTTTGTCCTCCTTTTGTAGACCCGGTCATAAGTTTTCCTCTCGGCTTGTAGTTTTCTGTTGTTTGTCCTCACCTCCTTGATAGACCTGTTTTTACTTAGCATCTTGCCTGAGAAATACCAGCCCTAAGACTTTTTTTTTTCCCTAAAGTCGAGAACTTCTCTCTTTACCTCTGTCATTGACCCTTCCAACAATGGGGTCTAGACTTCATTGGGGAAATTCACCCTGCATCAAGCGGTCAGCATATATGGATCCTGACTGCCACATATTATTTTACCAAGTGGATAGAAGTTATTCCCACAAGGAGCGCTTCTCATAAGTTGATCATTGGATTTATGGAGGACATTATAGTAAGATTTGGTTGTCCAAGCAGAATTGTCACCGACAATGCTGCATCTTTCAAGGCCGAACCATTGATCATGTTTTGTGAGCAGTTCGGAATTGCATTGATTCACTCTACCCCCTACTATCCCCAGGGCAATGGATTGGCAGAGTCTTCTAACAAAAGCCTCATAAAGATCATCAAAAGACTGTTAGAAGATAACAAGAAAGCATGGGATTCAAAGCTCAAGTTCGCTCTGTGGGCTGATAGAGTGACAACAAAGAGGTCCTTGGGCATCTCTCCTTTCCAACTTGTATATGGGACTGAAGCAATTTTTCCTTCTCAGCTTGCCCTGCCTATGGCGAAATTCTTCCAAGACTGCCACGGAGAACCTGACGATATGATCAGAAGAATTCATCAGCTGGTAGAAGTCCAGCAGACTAGAGAGCAGGTGATGGACAGAGTGCATGACCATCAGCAAAAAATCAAGCAGGCCTTTGATAGGAAAAGCAGTAAGGAATATTTTCAGCCGAGAGATCTAGTACTCAAATGGGATGCGCCCAGACAAGACAAGGGAAAACATGGTAAATTTGAAGCCCTTTGGATCGGTCCCTTCAAGATTTTCGAGGCATTTCCAAACAACACTTACAGGTTGAAGAATTTGGAGGGAGACGAAGTTTTTGGTGCCCCTGTAAATGGACACTTCTTGAAAAAGTTGTTTGTTTGAAGCCGCAGTCGGCATCCCACCATTGTAAATACCATTCATGTTTTATGTTTATTTTGTTTTGTTTTTAATAGAAGACTCCACAACCCAACACTTAGGCACTGAAGCCGTGAAAAGAGTTCTTAGAGCCTCGCAAGGAGGACTCTATCCCACATGGAGCCTAATGTTATCACATAGAATTGTCAAAACCTTAAGGGTTTGTGTTTTCTACCTAAGTCTGTATTTTTGTCTGTCTCTCCTCCTTTTGCAGACCCGATCGTAAGTTTCCCTCTTAACTTGTAGCTTTTCTTCTGTTTTCCTTCATCCGTTTGATCGACCTGTTTTTCCTTGTCAGCCTGTCTAAGAAGTATGAGCCCTCAGCCTTCCTGCTTTCTCTTAGGCCGATCATTCCTCTCTTCATCTCTGCCTCTGATCTTTTGTTTTCCCGAGCCCTTAGCCGGTCATTCAAGTAAACTACACAACTCGCATTCGTGATAACCGGGCGCAACACTTGAAGCAGTCTGATATCAACTCAAATCAAGCGAGCGAGCAAGATCAACTTTCGGCGATGGAGATCCATCAGGCAGATCGGATCGACGACCATCGGGTGATCGGGATCATACAGTTGCACCAAGTTTAGCATCAAACAGAGGTCCAAAATCGCAAGGTCAATCCTAGTTGTTGGTACGGGGAAGGACGCGTGGCGCAAAATTAGCATTTCGTGGTTTCATGAGATGGAGCAGTTAAGGAGCAAAGTCATCAGAACTCGTGAAATGCAAAATCGCGAAAATATCACAGTCGTTGATCAAAGGAGAGATCTAGACCGTTGGATCAACTTTTCGTAATTTCGCGAGTCAGAAAAGTAGGAGGGTAGAGTCTTGAAGACTCGCAACACGCGAGGTCCCGAAATGATCTCAACCGCCCATTCCAAAAAGACACGTGGCGCAGGATCAGCATGGAGAAAGTCGTTTCGGGGGAGCTGAAGTGAGAAATGTCAATGGCCCAAGGTCCTGAAATGTCGATGTTCATCAGGGTCATCCGACGCAAAATTGATACGTGTCACCCAGTCCAAACATTCGCGCTTTCGCGACTCAGAAATTTCAGCAGGGATCACAATGCAAACTCACAAAACGTGAAATCCTGAAGCGCCTAGGAGTTAGGCACATGGTCGCAACCCAGGGTCAGATGAAAAGGAGTTGCGCAAAGGATCAGAGCGCCCGAGTTGGTCATAAAGAAAGATCTGCGTGACCTCGAGGTGCCAGAATTGACTCGAAGTCGTGAGCTCACTTGGAACATTCATGGGTGTCATGCCTCGCCCTGATCACGATGAAAGTAATTAATGAAAATGAGGAAGGTGGTTGAAACCTCGTTTCACCACATAAATGGAAAGCATGGAAAATCTAGTCGTGGAGGGAAGATTGTTAGCCGAAAGTTCCCTGTCATAGATTTTCTTGTGAAGCCCATACTCATATGATCTTGCGTCTAACAAAAGAATGCAAGTGAATCCTGACAAAAGATGATGCAGACACGAAGCTTTGATTATAGTAGCCAGGTCACACTCCTGGTGGTGGTATTTCTCTGAGTATAAATACTCAGTTTTGATATTTTTTTATGGTCGATGGTAGAGCTAGGCTCTCATATTGTAAAGTTTTAGTAAAGCCTCTGGTTTCTGGCTATGTATCTGTATTTGAGACTTCTTGTCTAATGACAATCAACTTTCTTACTCCAACTTATTTTCCTCTATTACTGAGAAGATTCATGATGATTGATTCAAATGGATTGTTGTGACTGTGTTATGATGGATGTTTGATTGTAATGCTATTATAATTTCTTTTAGTTCCTTCGAGATTTGAATTTCAAGAAGATATTGTGTTTAAGTCTTTCCTCTTTGGGCTGCTGGAAGACTGGATGTCCATATCATAACTCTTCATTTTTCTCAAGTTCTTCCCCCTACTCACCACTATACCAAACTTACTGACTGAAGTTAGGCCAAGACCTCATTTGCTTATGCTTTCCGATCCAGTTTTCTAAGTAGAATGATACCATCCCGAGTCTACGTCCATTAGACTACCTTTAAATTTATTTTTCCTTATTTACAAGCTAATGGGTATCGGGATTACCTCTGTCGCAATCCAGGGGTGACTTCTAGTGCTAAGATTTATGGCACCATTTTCGAGGACGAAATTGAAGATTTTCCCTGGAATTGAATGACAAAGCTTACTAGTTCTGAAGGTGCATCAGAACTTAGTACATAAAAGATTGCAATTGCGCACCTCGTGACTCCACTGTGGTGACTCCATTGATGTGAATCCATTGTTTTAGTTGTGGCTTCTAGAGGCAGACACATGAGGTCTACTCCACAACTTCTTTATCAACACCTGAACCTGACCCAGAGCAAATTATCAGAAAGGGAAAGGCCCCTCGAGAATGTACTTCAACTGCTGAACCAGGTATTTCTGATAATTTTCACCATCCTCCTATAGAAACTCCAATAACCAGGTATTTCTGATAATTTTCACCATCCTCCTATAGAAACTCCAATAGTTATTTCTCATTTTTCTGTTACACCCTCTGTTGGAGTTTCTAGAAGTTTAAATTTTTGGAGTTTTCCTGCTGATTTCCCCTCTCCAAGATTCACTACTCCTCCTCCTGCTAAAGTTGTTGCATTTATGGAGAGGGAAACCTATGCTCCCTCAAGTCCTCCATTGTTTTCTTTTGTCCCTAGAAACACACCTCCAATATCCCCTGCTCGAACTCCATCCCCACCTAGTTCTCCTCCAGTTCACATCCCAATGGCAGGTGCTAATCCCCCTAGTAATATAATGAATGCCATAGTAGCTGTAAGATATGCCCCCCTCATTCTGCCTCAGCCTCCTAATTCCCTACCAGTTGGTGGCTACCTTAAGCAACTTCCTAAGTTTAAAGGAGAGGGAGATATTACCACAGAGGAGCACCTTGCAACTTTCTATAGTTATGTTGATAACTATGTCATAGTAGACGAGGATGTATGGATGAGATTTTTTGTCCACAGTCTTGATGGAGAAGCCAGAAAGTGGTTCAGAGCCCTATTTTTGTCCACAGTCTTGATGGAGAAGCCAGAAAGTGGTTCAGAGCCCTAGTTCCTGGATCCATTGCTGGGATTGAGGCTCTAGATGATGTCTTCTCTAGACAATGGGGGGATACAAAATACTTCATGTATTATATCACAGAGTTTGGATCCCTAAAGAGAAAGGAGGGAGAATATGTCTCTGACTTCTCCAAAAGATTCAACAAAATGTACAATAAGATCCCTATTGAGATAAAACTCACAGAAGCCTCTACCAAGATTACCTATGCTAGTTCTTTTGACCCTGACTTATGCCTCTTGTTAAGAGAGAGATGAGCTACCTCCTTGGCTTATATGCAATATGCATCCTTGGAAGTAGAATCTAACATATTGGTAGCTGAACAACTCAGGAATAAGGCCGATAAAGACAAAGGAAGGGGAAGATATGAAACCTCAACCTCTAGTTACTCTACCCTCCCCCCTCAAATGGATGAAGTAACCAAGTTACTAAAATCACTTTCATCTAGGATGGAAAGGTTGGAATTGGAGGGAAATCAAACGTATAGAAATCCTCAAAATGTTGATAACAGAGGAAAATTCAGGAGGCTGAATAACCATGCTCCTCGGAATATGCAAAGAAAGCCTCAGAACAGAGACAGGGATGATCAGAAAATCAAACCCCCTTTTTCAAAACAACCTTGTCACAGATGATGGTGGAGAGGAAGAGGACCTTGACCCATAAATTCACTGTCTCGAAGACGCATCTCCTTCTCCTCACTTAACTCAATCAGCATACGAGGAGTCTCTCATGGACATTCAATTAAACGAGCTGAGCAAGGGGCATACGAGGAGTCTCTCATGGACATTCAATTAAACGAGCTGAGCAAGGGGAATAAGGCCAATGACAATCCAAATAGATACAACCTCAGGTCTAAGAAGAAATATGGGAAGTTCGACGTCCCTGATCAGCCTCCCAAAGAAGACAAGCCCACCAAAGATGCAGTAAGCAACAACAAGGAAAAGAAAGCCTAGAATCCCTCACTAGTAGCCAAAGGTACTATCCTAGAGGTAAAATAAATTATAAATCTCCCCTCCTATTTTAACTTTGAGCATGAAATTCAGAATATTAGGATCTTGGTACCCCTTTCAAAGCTGTTCAAGCATGAAGACTTTAAGATATCCCTATCTAAACTATTGTTGCTTGAACCTTTGAATCATCCCTCGGACTCAATCAATTTTCAAGACAAGAAGCCAACAGTCATCCTAGTTCCCATGGTAGAAGATAGAGACAATTCATCCCCTCCCTTCTACACATCACTGAACATACATGACAAGGTATTGCATAATTTTATGATGGATTCAAGGGCCTCTCATAACCTCATGCCAAAAACTGTCATGGAAGAATTAGGTCTAGAAATCACAAAAGCATACTATGACTTGTATTCCTTTGACTCCAGGAAAGTGCAATGTCTTGGGCTCATCAAAGATCTGGTTGTGACCTTGTTTCAGCTACCCATGAAAAGTGTGGTCATGGATATTGTGGTGGTTGATGTCCCTCCCAAGTTTGGCATGCTATTGTCAAGATCATGGATAAAAATACTTGGGGGAACATTGCATATGGACCTCACATATGATACCATTCCTATGTTTGGGGGGGAGCATAGAATACTATATAGAGAAGCTCATTTGGCCTACATTATCAACGATGAAGTAGATCCCACCAACCATCCTATATTTTCACTTGACACTGGTTTGGGATCCATCTTATTGCAGCTCACTAATGCCCTTGAGCCCCCTCTTGAGATCAGAAAGTCCATTACTCTCTGTGAATATTCTCCTCTGATTACCTCTATGCGGAAAATTTTCTTTGATGGAGCCTCTTCTAGAGAAGGTGTTGGTACTGGAGTAGTCCTTGTTTCCCCTTCTCAGGAAACTATATCTTTGTCCTACAAGTTAGAATTTGAAAATACCAATAATGTGGCAGACTATGAAGCTCTTATTTTGGGTTTGAGGGCTACAAAAGACATGGGAATTGAAGAGATATCGTTGTTTGGGGATGTTGAGTTAATTTTCTAGAAGATCAAGAATATTTATCAGGCCAAACACCCTCGACTGAGATCATATAGAAATGAAGCGTGGGATCTAACTGATAGTTTTTCTCGGCTTTCAACATTTCATTTATGCCAAGAGAAGAGAATGTCATCGCTGACTCTCTAGTTGTTTCGACAAGCAATTTCAGAGTCCCTCTGCCACCCAAGCTCAGGTATGATGTAGAAGTAAAATATAGACCCTCCATACCTGACAATGTCAAGCATTGGAAAGTGTTTGAGGATGATCTTGAGATCAAACGACTCCTGGAGACTGTTGATGATTTTTCAACATTACACATTGATCAAGATTCTGACTCTGAAATACATCCTCATCTTGATGTTTTCCTGATCAAAATTGTTGATCATCACATTGTCCGGTTACCCAGCAATCACATCCCAAAGGGACTAGTCGCTTTGGAAAGATTATTTGACAGAAATGATGTGGCAATAAAAGGTAAAGTCCCAAATGAGGATGTTGATGTAGCTGAGTGCAACATTGGCACAGAGGGGAATCCCAAATTTGTCAAGTTGTCAAGCAGTTTGTCAAAGGAGAGGAGGGTCGTGTATGTTGAACTATTAAGGGAATTTGTTGATGTGTTCGCCTGGATGTATGAAGACCTCAAAACATATGATACGAGTGTCATTGAGCACAAGATCCCATTGAAAGAGGAAGACAAACCGCTTAGGTAGAAATTAAGACAGATAAATCCTATGTTGCTTCCTGTTATGGAGAAAGAGGAAAAAAAGTTGTTGGATGCCCAGATCATCATTCCTTTGAGGTATTCTAAGTGGGTGGCCAACCTAGTCCTAGTAAGGAAGAAGAATGGAGAAATCAGACTTTGCGTCGATTTCAGGAATCTGAATAGGAGCTCAAAGAAAGACAATTACCACTTTCTAAAAATGGAACACATATTACAAAGGGTAACTGATGCATCAAGGATATCCATGATTGACGGATTTTCGGGATATAATCAGATCTCATTCCTAAATGAGGACAGAGAAAAAACAACCTTCACCACTCCTTGGGGTACATTCATGTATGCCAAAATGCCCTTTGGATTGATGAACGCGAGGGAGACCTTCCAAAGGGCCATGGATACCATTTTCATTGGAGAAAAGGACAAGTTTGTGCTCATCTATTTGTATGACATTACAGTCTTCTCCAACTCAGATAGAGAGCACTATGAGCATTTAAAAAGGGTTTTCCTGAAATGTAGGAAATTTGGTCTCTCCTTAAATCCCAAGAATTTATTGTTTGCTATGAAGGAGGGAAAATTGTTGGGCCACATAGTATCAGCTGAAGGAGTCAAGATTGATCCCAGTAGATTTGAATCAATCCAAACCTTGTCACTCCCGAGATCTAGAAAAGAAGTTCAGTCTTTCTTGGGAAAAAATAATTTTATGAGGTTTGTTTCCAACTTTGTTGAGATGGTAAAGCTTATAAAATCCATGTTGAGGAAAGGAAACGAAGTCAGATGGACTATCGAGTCTTGAAGTTCCTTTGATAAAATAAAGAGGGCCTTGACTGAAGCACCTATGCTTATCAATCCTAATTACTAAAAGGATTTCCTCATTTTTTCATTTGCTTCATTTGATATTGTAGCAGTTGTTCTGTTGCAGAAAAATGTTGAAGGGTTGGAGCAGCCCATTTCCTTTTTCAGTCGAGCATTGAGAGATGTTGAGGTGAAATATGACATCATGGAGAAGCAGGCCTATGCCTTGGTGAAATATCTCAAAGCTTTCAGAGTCTATGTTTTTCATTCAAAAATCATTACATATGTTCCTTCAGCTTCTAGGAAAGACATTCTCATTTAGCTTGACATAGACGGGAGGAGGAGCAAGTGGATTTCTAGGATCCTTGAATTTGATTTGGAAATAAAACCCACCAAGCTAGTTAAAGGCCATAGTTTAGCCAAGTTATTGGCTTAATCTAATTGTAAACCTTTGGGGGTCAATTTCATCGACACTTACTCAGAAGATCAACGAGTTGAGTTGTCTGATAAAAGTTCTTGGGACATCCCTCCATTGGTAGAATGAACCTGGTATAAATACATTATATATTTTCTGCAAGAGTTGCGACCTCCAGATGGTATGGGAAAAAGCAAGGCAAGAGCTTTAAAGCTCAAAGAGATTAGGTATTTCCTTATTGACCAGGTATTGTACTGGAAAGAACCATTAGGAGTGCTCCTGAGATGTTTAGACCTACAAGAGGCCCAAAGGATTATATTTGAGTTCCATAACAACCTATGCGGGGGACATCATTTCTGGAAGACCAAATCCTACAAAATTCTCAAGGCTAGGTACTACTGGCCTACTCTATTCAATGATGTCTGTGCGAAAATTAGGGCTTGTATTAAATGTCAGAATTTCTCTTGGAAGCAACACCTCAAGTCTCTTCCATTGAAGCCTGTACTATCTTCAATACCCTTTCAACAATGGGACCTAGAATTTATTGGGGAAATTCATCCTCCTTCAAGTGGCCAGCACAGGTGGATTTTAACTGCAACAGATTATTTCACCAAGTGGATATAAGATATCCCCATTAGGAGTGCTTTTCATAAAGTGATCATTGGTTTTCTTGAAGATATTATATCAAGATTTGGTTGCCCGGACATAATTGTTACTAATAATGTCACTTCCTTCAGGGCCAAACCGTTGATCAAGTTTTGTGAGCAGTTCGGAATTTCATTAATCCACTCAAAGCATTGGAAAGTGTTTGAGGATGATCTTGAGATCAAAATATTCCTGGAGACTGTTGTTGAGTTTTCAGCATTACACATTGATCAAGATCCCAACTCCGAAATACATCCTCATCCTGATGTTTTTCTAAACAAAATTGTTGATCATCACATTGTCCAGTTACCCAACAACCACATCCCAAAGGGACTAGTCCCTTTGGAAAAATTATTTGACATAAATGATGTGGAAATAAAAGGTAAAGTACCAAATGAGGATGTTGATGTAGCTGAGTGCAATATTGGCACAGAGAGGAATCCCAAATTTGTCAAGTTGTCAAGCATTTTTTCAAAGGAGTAGAGGGCCATGTATGTTGAACTGTTAAGGGAATTTGCTGATGTGTTTGCCTAGACCTATGAATACCTCATAACATATGACACGAGTGTCATTGAGGACAAGATCCCATTGAAAGAGGAAGCCAAACCATTTATGAAAAAATTAAGATAGATAAATCCTATGTTGCTTACTGTTATGGAGAAAGAGGTAAACAAGTTGTTGGATGCCAAGATCATCACACCTTTGAGGTATTTTGAGTGGGTGGACAACCTGGTCCCAGTGAGTAAGAAGAATGGAGAAATTAGACTCTGTGTTGATTTCAGGAACCTGAATAGAAGCTCCAAGAAGGACAATTACCCATTGCCAAAGATGGAACACATATTGCAAAGGGTAATAGGTGCATCCAAGATTTCCATGTTTGATGGATTTTCTGTCTACAATAAAATCTTTGTTTTGCCTGAAGATAGAGAAAAGACATCCTTTACCACTCCTTGGGGAACTTTCATGTATGCCAAAATTCCCTTTGGATTAATGAACGTAGAAGAAACCTTTCAGTGAGCCATGGACATCACCTTCATTGGGGAGAAGGATGAATTTGTGGTCATCTATCTGGATGACATAACAGTCTTTTCCAGATCTGATAAAGAACATTGTTGTCATATGAGGAAAGTCTTCTTGAAATGAAGAAGGTTTGGTCTTTCCCTGAATCCTAAGAAATCATTGTTTGCTATGAAGGAGGGAAAGTTGCTAGGGCACATTGTATCAACTAAGGGATTCAAGATTGATTCAAGTAGAGTGGAAGATATTCAAACCTTTTCACTTCCCAGGTCGAGGAAGGAAGTCCATTCTTTCCTAGGAAAAATCGATTTTTTGAGAAGGTTCATTTCAAATTTTGCTGAGTTGGTGAAACATATCACAACCATGCTCATGAAGGGGAATGAGGTAAAATGGGCTACTGATTCCATAGAATACTTCAATCAAATCAAGAAGGAACTGATTGAAGCACATGTGGTCATCAGTCCTGATTATTCCAAGGATTTTCTGATTATCTCTTTTGCCTCATTCGACATGGTGGCAACTGTTTTATTGCAGAAGAATGTTGAGGGGCTAGAGAAACCTATTTCATTTTTTAGCAGAGCATTGAGAGACGCCGAAGTGAAATATGACATCATAGAAAAGAAGGCCTATGCTTTGGTTAAAGTTCTCAAAGCCTTCAGAGTCTATGTGTTGCACTAAAAAATCCTCGCATATGTTCCTTTAACCTCTATGAAGGAAGTTATCATCCAACCATACATAGATGGAATAAGGAGCAGATGGATCTCCAAGATCCTTGAATTTGATCTGGAGATCAAGCCCACCAAATTGATCAAAGGTCAAGGTTTAGCTAAATTGCTGGTTGAGGCTAATTGCCAAGATTTGGGGGTAAATTTCATCAAAGCTTTCTCAGAAATTCACCAACCTGAGTTGTTCGAAATAAGTTCTCAAGTGCCCCCCCCCATTAGCAAGATGTCCTAGGATGTTATGTATTTCTTGTAGAAGTTCCAGCCTCCTAATGGCATGAGAAAGAGCAGGGCCAGAGATTTAAAGCTCAAAGCAATCAGATATTGCCTAATTGACCAGGTCCTATATTGGAGAGACCCTTTAAGAGTGCTTCTGAGATGTCTAAACCCGTAGGAGGCCCCAATGATTATATTTGATTTCCACGACAACCTATGTGGGGGACATCATTTATGGAAAACCACAGCCTACAAAATCTCAGGGCTAGGTACTATTGGCCAACTCTATTCACTGATGTCTATGAAAAGATCAGGGCTTGCATCAAATGTCAGAAATTCTCTGGGAAGCAGTAGCTCAAGTCTCCGCCATTAAAGCTTATGGTGGCCTCAACGCCCTTCCAACAATGGGGTCTAGACTTCATTGGGGAAATTCACCCTACATCAAGTGGTCAACACAGATGGATCCATATTGCCACAAACTATTTTACCAAGTGGATAGAAGCTATCCCCACAAGGAGTAATTCTCATAAGGTGATCATTCATTTTCTGGAAGATATTATAGCAAGATTTGGTTGTCCAAGTAGGATTATCACTGACAACGTTGCATCTTTAAAGGCCGAGCCATATATCCGATTTTGTGAACAGTTCATGATCAAATTGATTCACTCTACCCCCTACTATCCCCAAGGAAATGGATTAGAAAAGTCCTCTAACAAAATCCTTATAAATATTATCAAAAGACTGCTAGAGGAAAACAAGAATGCATGGGATTCGAAGCTCAAATTTTCTCTTTGGGTTGATAGAGTGTAAACAAAGAGGTCCCTAGGCATCTCTCCTTTCCAACTTGTGTATGGGAGTGAAGCGGTTTTTCCTTCTCAGCTTGCCCTACCTGTGGAAAAATTCTTCCAAGACTGCCAAGGAGAGCTTGATGACATGATCAGGAGAATACATCAGTTTATAGAGGTGCAAAAGACTAGAGAGCAGGAGATGGACAGAGCATATGATCGTCAACAGAAAATAAATCAGGCCTTTGATAGGAAAAGCAGTAAAGAGGATTTCCAACTGCGAGATCTAGTACTCAAATGGGATGCTCCCAGACAAGAAAAGGGAAAACATGGTAAATTTGAAGACCTTTGGATCGGTCCTTTCCAGATTTTTGAGGAATTTCCAAATAACACTTACTAGTTGCGGTATTTGGAGGGGGACGAAGTTTTTGGTGGCCCTGTAAATGGTCACTTTCTGAAAATGTTTTTTGTTTAAAGCCGCTATCGACATCCCACCATTGTAAATACCATTTCTGTTTTATTTTGATTTTGTTTTAATAGGAGACTCCATAACCCAAAGCAAAGGCACTGGAGCTGTGTGTCCTTGGCAGCTCACAGGGAGCATGCCATCCCATGTGGAGCATATGTTAGCACATAAACTTGTCAAGATCTTATGAGGTGTGGTTTCTACCCAGGCATCCCACCATTGTAAATACCATTTCTGTTTTATTTTGATTTTGTTTTAATAGGAGACTCCATAACCCAAAGCAAAGGCACTGGAGTTGTGCGTCCTAGGCAGCCCGCAGGGAGCATGCCATCCCTTGTGGAGCCAATGTTAGCACATAATCTTGTCAAATATCTTATGAGGTGTGGTTTCTAACCAGGTCTATAATTTTGTCTGTCTCTCTTCCTTTTGCAAACCCAATCAGAAGGTTTTTCCTCTCGACTTGTAGTTGTCTGTTGTTTTTCTTCACCCGATTGATAGGCCCATTTTTCCTTAGCAGCTCGCCTGAGAAATATTGGCCATAAGCCTTCATGTTTTCCCTAAGGTCAATCAATTCTCTTTTTACCTCTATTGTTGATTTTTTTGTTTCCCTGAGCCCTCAGCCAGTCATCCAAGTAATGATTTTGTTTTAATAGGAGACTCCATAACCCAAAGCAAAGGCATTGGTGATGTGCATCCTTAGTAGCCCATAGGGAACATGCCATCCCTTATGGAGCCAATGTTAGCACATAATCTTGTCAAAGATCTTATGAGGTGTGGTTTCTACCCAGTTCTGTAATTTTGTCTGTCTCTCTTCCTTTTGCAAACCCTATCGTAAGGTTTTTCCTCTCGGCTTGTAGTTGTCTGTTGTTTTTCTTCACCCGGTTGATAGACTCGTTTTTCCTTAGCAACTCGCCTGAGAAATATTGGTCATAAGCCTTCTTGTTTTCCCTAAGGTCAATCACTTCTCTTGTTACATATATTGTTGATTTTTTTGTTTCCCTGAGCCCTCAGCCAGTCATCCAAGTAATCGTTCACAGGCTGCAGTCATGACCACCAAGCGCAACACTTGAGGTGTTTTGATGTGGACTCAAATCAAGCGAGCGGGCAAAGATCAGTTTTCAACAATAGAGATCCTTCGAGAAGATTAGATCGATGACCATCGGGTAACCAGGATCATACAGTTGCACCAAGTTTAGCGTCAAGGAGAGGTCCGAAATCGTGAAATGATCGGAGCCGTTCATTTCGTAAGGACACATGCCATTAAATTAACATTTCATGATTTCGTGAGATGGAGCAGTCAAAATCATAGTCTTTGAAACTCGCAAAATGCGAAATCATGAAAATACCACAACAGTTGATCAAAGGAGAGATCTAGATCGTTGGATCATCTTTTCACGATTTTGTGAGTCGGGAAAGAAGGAGGATAGAGTCTTGAAGACTCGCGACATACGAAGTCCTGAAATGATCTTGACCATCCATTCTTGAAAGACTTGTGGTGCAGGATCAACATAGAGAAAGTTGTTTGGGGAGGGGGAACTGAAGTAAGAAGTGCCAAAAGTCGAAGGTCCTGAAATGCCAATGTTCATCAAGGCCTTCTGATGCAAAGGGATGCATGTCCCTCGATCCATGCAATCACGATTTCTTGACTCGGGGATTCCAGTCGGGATCACAATGTAAACTTGTGAAACACGAAATCCCAAAGCACTTGTGAATTAGGCACACAGTCGTATCCCAGGGTCATATGAAGAGGAGCTGTGCAAAGGATCAAATCACCCGAGTTGGTCACAGAGGAAGATCTAAAGGACCTCGAGGTGCTAGAATTGACTCGAAGGAGTCGTGAGCTCACACGGGACATTCATGGGTGTCAGGCCTCACCCTGATCCCGATAAAAGTAGTTAATGAAAATGGGGAAGGTGGTTGAAACTTTTTTTCACCACATAAATGGAAAGCATGGAAAATCTATCCATGGAGGGCAGATTTTCAGCTGAAAGTTCCCTGTCAAAGATTTTCTTGTGAAGCCCATACTCATCTTATATTGTGTTTGACAAAAGAATGCAAGTGTAGCCTAACAGAAGAAGATGAAGACACAAATCTTTGATTATAGTAGCAAGGTCATACTCTTGGTGGTGGAATTTCTCTGAGTATAAATACTTATTTTTGATATTTTGTTATGGTCGATGGTAGAGCTAGGCTCCCGTATTGTAAAGTTTTAGTAAAGCCTCTGGTTTCTGGATATGTATTTGTATTTGAGACTTATTGTTTAATGACATTCAACTTTCTTACTCCAACTTATTTTCCTCTGTTACCGAGAGGATTCATGATGACTGATACACATGGATTGTTGTGATTGTGTTATGATTGATGTTTGATTGTAATGCTATTATAATTTATTTCAATTCCTCTGAGATTTGAATTTCAAGAAGATCTTGTGTTTAATTCTTTCCTCTTTGGGTTGCTGGAAGATCGGATGTCCATAGAAAACCTCTTCACTCTTCTCAAGTTCTTCTCCCTACTCACCATTATACCAAACTTACTGTCTGAAGTTAGGCTAAGACCTCACTTGCTTGTGCTTTCCGATCTAGTTTTCTGAGTTAGAACAATACCATCCTGAGTCTGTGTCCATTAGACCGCCCTTAAATTCATTTTTCATGACAGACAAACTGATGGGTATCAGGATTACCTATGCCACAATAAAGGGGTGACTTCTGGTGCTAACATTTCTAGCATTGTTTTCGGGGACGAAATTGAAGATTTTCCTTGGAATTGAGCGACAAAGCTTACTAGTTCTGAAGGTGCATCAAAACTTAGTACATAAAATATTAAAAATTTGCACCTCGTGACTCCACTATGGTGACTCCATTGATGTGAATCCACTGGTGACTCCATTGTTTAAGTTGTGGCTTCTAGAGGCAGACACACGAGGTCTACTCGACAACTGCCTTTAGCAACACCTGAACTTGACCCAGAGAAAATTATCAGAAAGGGAAAGGCCCCTCGAGAAGATACTTCAACTACTGAACCAGGTATTTCTGATAATTTTCACCATCCTCCTATAGAAACTATAATATCTATTTCTCATTTTCCTGTTACACCCTCTGTTGGAGTTTCTAGAAGTTTAAATTTTGGGAGTTTTCCTGTTGATTTCCCCTCTCTGAGCTTCACTGCTCCTCCTCCTATTAAAGTTGTTGCATTTATGGAGAGGGAAACCTCTGCTCCCTCAAGTCCTTCATTGTTTTATTTTGTCCCCAGAAACACACCTCCAATCTCCCCTGCTCGAACTCCATCCCCACCTA
>CBVK0103606612.1:0-39040 GCA_900067695.1 Picea abies | reverse complement strand
TTTCATTAATAGAAATCGTGTATTACTGTATCTCTGTGTTTATGGTTGCATCTATGATATATTTCTATTATATTACTGGATATACACGATATCTCTGTGCATTTCTTTATTATATCTCCGCTCTCATTTCGTGCTGAAAATAATCCGGATCAATAACCCATAATCTTAATGAATTCCTTGAAACTTTTTAACTTTTTCAACTTTTGCAAGTATACGCGGGTTGTAGTGGTGTAGATAGCATATGTATGTGGGATGTAGTTGTGTATAAAGCATGTGTACGTGAGAAGTATTGGTGCAGAGCACGTACATATTCAAAAAATGAGTTTTTAAGAAGAGCAACTCAATGATGGCTTGGAAAAGATAGCAAGTAAGAGTGCCAAGTGCCAAGTATGAATGTATGGAGCAATTTGGTGTACATGATGCTACACAAAAGGGAATATGGAAAATGAATGTCTATGCATGAGGGGAATGGGACCTATTCAAATCCATATGGGGGCTTCAGGACCTACGGAGGATTTGTGCAAGTTTTTGTGACTCCACCATTCCATACATCAGAGCTTTATAATACCTTCCCGAGAGCTCCAGCCCCTCAAACATCGTAGTATTGTGAGAATTTTCGGACATAGGGACATGCGTCGAGTCAGTGTACTATTAAGAATAAGTACACATTTTTTCCCAATATAATACACTGTGATTTTTGCGCATCTACAACCCATGCCACAAATCAATTTAGATCACTAGACACACTTGATGACATATTGGACCAGACATCATTTATAGTAAATTAAGCCCCTCCAGGGACCTCGAAGAGGCCATGGAGCGGGGACTGGAGGTGGATTCAAAGAAGGTATAAATAGTGGTATAGGGCCGACCATATGCTACAACTACAACAAACAAGTTCATTTTTCCAGAGACTACCCTCACCCAAGATGACCATGGTGCTCGCACTACAAGAATAATGGGCACACAACTGAAGACTTTCTAGAATTGATTGAAAAGTGGGAATATTGATTTCATCATTGTGGAGATAATATCATAAGATAATAATTAAAAATGGGAATCGAGGGACAAATACCAAAAATTAACATAATCACTCAAGGAGGAGCAAAGACTAGGGTAGATGCAGGCAGTCAACTCAAGATTCAGAAAGTTCTTTCCAACGATGAAAGGTATGATCCTGTAAAACAATTTTTTTTTTCAAAAATGCAATAGAGATATTTAAGAGAGTCCCCATTCTAGAAGTAATAGAGAATCCTCCTAGAGCCACCTGTCAACTTAACCCCTGCATAAGCCCCTACCTCACCACCAACATCCAGGAACTCTGTAATTCCAAGAAAACACCCTAACCAGTCTCAAAGTGAAATCAACCTTTGGTTTTAGTTATTCTTTGATATCCTAAGGGAAAAAAACTTATTAAGAAGTTAGGCAACACCCTGTATTTGATACTAGAGAATAAGAGAACCCCAGAATCCATAGTAAGGACTAACCTCCCTGAGAAGAATACTGAGAGAATACAAAGAATAAAGGTGCAAACTGGAAAAGAATTTAGGTTATAACACCAACTAGATGAGTTTGAGATCAAGGATGGCATGCTATATTTGGGATCAAATGTTAACATCCTACCCAAAAATATCTAAGAAGCTTTGGGAAAACCTCAGCTAGTATATTCCCCCATCCAGTTGAGAATGGAAAATCATTACTGCATCTTTCTAATTGGAAGGCTAGAAAATGTGGAAATAGATGTTGCGAGAGTTAAGACCACAAATGATTTTGAGGCGATTGAAATGATGGGAGATAAGGAACCCTACCCTTCTCTACTCAGGATTGATTTGGCATATGACAATTATGCTATAATTGATCTAAAGAGGGAAACCATGGCATTTGATGTAGATGACATAAAAGTAGTTCAACCCTTAGATCCTTATCTAGGGCCTAGATATATTGAACTAGTCGACCATAATATGGAGTCAGAGGCCCTTAACCAATTATACATTGTCATAGTAGGCACGAGACCAGGTTACATCAACCCTACTATAGATGGATCAATAATTTGGAGAAGCATACAATCTACTGATGAAGATTCGAAAGCAACATTTGACAGTTGGCAGCAAGGTTCATATGAGTGGTTTTCAAGGCGATGTGCAACTGTCAGAGAAATAAGATGGATTGGAACTAAGGTCAAAGAATGCCCTACATACAATGGTACCTGATAGGTACACATATTTATTTCCATCATGGAAGAAAATATAGAAGAGGAACAAAAGATCTATGTTCTTGACTAAGCCTTGCAAAAGACCCCCGCTAGATGATGGGCCACCCATAAAGCCTCGATTACAAAGTGGGAGTACGCAAAACAAGCAATTTGATTTCGATTCGAGGGGAGGGATCGACTAAAATAATAAGTGAAGATAGATTTCCAAGATACACAATTGTTCGATGGACGATATGACCCTCGGATGCATATTGAGCATTTCCTAAAGAAGTGGAGAGTTGCGGAGGTACCCTCTCACCTATGGGTCCAGGTATTTTTCCATTTGTTGGGGCGTATTTCAAAGGCCTAGTATATACAAGCCAACCTGGAGACCATGGAAAAGCTGAAGAATTTACTCAGGGAAAGTCAAGGATTGTGGTCGGAGCCTTTTGGGCCTTTTTGATTTGTTGATTACATGTTGCTCACAATAGATTGCAACTTCATCTTGGATAATGGAAGTTGTGCGAGTTGTTGAGAAGTTGTATAGTGGAAGAAAGGAAGAAACATAAAACAATTAAAGGGATAGTGCAACATCAACATCAAGATCAAGAAAAGAAAGAACTCTCGATTTCTTAACCAACAAGATCATATTATATATAGGATACCGATTCGATTATAACAGGCTAATTATAGTAATGATAATGATCATTGTGAATGAATGATAGGCTAATAGTGAAAAGTTAATAAAAGGTATGTAATGTCATTATTTCCTACGATGTTAGTTCTGAGCTATTACTATTCATGTTGTAAGTATTCATAGTGTGACAAGAGTCACTGATGTAATGGGTCAATACTATAGCATAATTGAATATGGAGATCTGGGTGAGAAGTAGACAAACAATGTATCATATTATGGGATTATCAATATAAACAAAGGCCTAAATTTTGAATTTACATCTTTTGTATTCAGTATTAATGCATGAATGTGTTGTTGTTATTTATTATATTTATGTTTGATGTACCTAAATTTGTCTTTATAAATAGAAACACAACTCTGATTTTTTATTTCCATGTTAGAAATTCCTCAGAATTGTTACAGTTTTAGTCTATTATGTGCAAGATTACAATGAGCCTTGATACCTTTCATACCTTAGAGGTTTGTCTAAGTATTCTCCTTACCCTTCCCTCTCTTTCATGTCTTGGTTATGCTTCGGATGAGACTTCTTCCCTCCCAGGAAGATGAAAATGTCATCTCTCTAGACTACTTCAGTACCTTTTGTTGGTAACCTAAGAAGGACCCTGGTCTGAACACTTTTGTGCCAACAACAGACTTTGAAGTAATAGAGATTATAGATGGCACAACACCATATCAAGGATTTCTTCGATTGGATTGGGAATTTTATAACCAGGACATAATCAACTTGAAGAAAAGGAAAATGACATTTGAATATGGAGAATACATATTCATTGCACCATTAGACCCTTCAGAAGGAGAAAGGTTTGTAGAACCCACCCGTCTAGATCTGGAAGAAATAAACCAGTTGTACAAAAATACCGTGCGAGAAGAAGATTATATTAACCCAACTCTAGATGGGGTACTCAGATGGAGAAGCATCACCTCATTTGATTCTAACTCATATGCAGGTTTGGAGAATTGGCAACAAAGACTACATGAAGTTTCTACAAGAAGGTGTGCATGAATAAACCACGCAGTAAGACAGGTTGGCACATAGATAAGAGAACCTCCCATTTTTCATGGGGTAAATGATTTAGAGTAATTTTGGATACAATATGAAGAGGAAGTAAGAGAAAAATAGAGACTCTTATCCCTGGATATTTCACTCAAGCCTACACCTTCAAGATGGTGGGGTGCACACAAAGAAACAATTCAGGACTGGTACAATGTAAGTGATTACTGCGCATTAGATTTGGTGTAGAACAATGCAACAAGATAATGTAGAGGTATTATGGGCAAGGAACACCAACAAAACAATTGGAGAAGTGCATGACAAATTGGAGGATGACACCACCAAAAGAATGGCCTCATCATTTCATCCACACATTGGAAGGAATCCTAGAAAAATGGTACATAGACCAGGAGATCCATAGAGGTACTACTGAATGGACAACTTTACAACATAATTTTGTAGTAACCTTATCATTTGAACATGAGAACCCCAACATTGATTCAACACTAAAGTAGACAAAAAGTGTAATATTTATCGAGGAACGAGAGGTTAAAATCATGACAGAGTATCAATAATAGAACAGATAGACAGTCAAAGAACTATTGGCATGCTATCAAGTTGAAGAAGAGGTACCAAATGAAGATGAACTGCACAATATTCATATTACCGAAATTTAAGGAGAAAGAGAGGTGGAAGGTCCATCTTTGAAATAAAAAGGATTCATTGCACCTATCAAGGTGAAGAAAGTTAACATTGGTACAACTTATAACACTAAAATGGAAAGTATTGGAGACTATTGGGTTGAACAAATAGTGGAAATAGTAACAGAGTTATTGCATCAATACAATGAATTGTTCCAAATGAACTTTACATATATGAAAGGCATAGAAGGAGAGTTAGGAGAAGTGAAAATACCTCTCAAAACTAAGGCAAGACATGTCATACAGAGACCCTATAGTCTGAATCTAGTATATAAGAAGAAAGTGAAGGCTAAATTTGACAAAATGTTAGAAGATGGTATCATAGAACTAGTAGAGGACTCTGAATGGATAATCCCTATTGTAGTGCAAGAAAAGAAACAAGGGGGGGATAAGGATCTATGTATATTTGAGAAAATTGAATGATGCTTTATTACATGACCCATTTCCCACCCCTTTCAGAGATGAGGTATTAGAGAATGTGGGAGGCCAGGAAAAATACTCATTTATAGATGGATTATCAGGTTACCATTAGATCAATATATCTCCAGAAGATGGGTATATGACTACGTTTGCTACAGAATGGGGATCCTACCAGTACACAATCATTCCATTTGGGCTAAAGAATGCACCAACCATATTTTCAAAAGTAGTCATACCTGCCTTTAAGGAATTCATACATGAAATTTTAGAAGTATATATGGATGACAATATTGTATATAGTATGTTAAAGGATCATGTAGAAGTGTTAAGGATAATGTTGGAAAGATGCAGACAGTGTCAGATATCATTGAATATAAATAAATGCATTTTTGGAACACCTTTTTTGATACTATTGGGACATATAGTCTGTAAACAAGGGTTATTGAAGGATCCTGCTAAGATTGCAATCATTGTCAATTTACCACCACCAAAATCAGTGCTCCAGTTGCGAGCAACATTGGGACATACATGTACTATTACAGGAAATTGATAAACAAGTATGCACATATTAATGCACCAATGGAAAAACTGTTAAAGAAGGATATCATATATCAATGGAATAAGGAGTGTCAATGAGGGTTAGACACCTTAAAAGAAAATATGGTTAGAACACCTATCCTAGTATTCCCATACTAGGAAAATACATTTCATGTGCATGTAGATGCATCATCCATTTCACTTGGAGAAATTATGGCGTAGCCAGGAGAAGAGGAATTAGACCATCCTATAGCCTTTTCAAGCATAAAACTGTCAGAATCAGAGAATAATTATAAAACCACAGAAAGAGAAGGCCTAGCCATGGTATATGCACTTCATAAGTTTAGGCACTATTTGCTAGGTAAGCACTTTAATATGTTCATAGATCATTTTTCCCTAAAATATATAATCAACAATCCAGTGTTAGGGGGGAGGATCTATAGATGGTTGTTGTTATTTCAAGAATTTTATTTTGAAGTGGAAGTTGAATGCAATACTTGATCACTTGTCAAGGGTCACCAATGGCGAGGAACCTACCAACTTGGAAGACAACTTTCCTGATGCGCGGTTGTTTTCAATACAAATAGTTGATGAATAGTTTGTTGATATTATTGAATACTTAAGTATAGGGATTGTGCCAAAAAAATTCAGCACTGCGTAGAAGAAAAATATGGTAGTTGGAGCTACAAACTATCAACTTATTACATGAAACTTATATAAAATGGCCACAAACAATATTTTGAGAAGGTGTGTATTAGAACATGAAAGTCCTAGAATTTCGACAAAAGATCACGAGGGAATAGATGGAGGACATTATGTAGGAAAAGATACCATTCATAAGGTATTATGTGCAAGATTATGGTGGCCAACAATTCATAGATATTCCAAGGAATATTTCTAGACATGTGATGTCTTTCAGAGGGTGGGTAAACCTAGCAAAAGGGATGAAATGCCCTAAAGACCACAAGTAACTTTGTAGGTATTTGAAAAATGGAAAATAGAATTTGTTGGACTAATGAATCCACCAGCAAGAAGGTCAAGAGCTAGATATACCATCACTACAACATAATATTTAACAAGATGGATAGAAGTAACATGAGTCAAAGATTGCAACACAGATACATAAACACACTTCTTGTTCGAGCAAGTGGTCACCAGGTTTGGTTGTCCAATAATTTTGATGAGTGACCAAGGTAATCACTTTATCAATAGTAATATTAGGGATATGAATGAGGAGTTTGAATTCTATCACTAGAAGAGTACACCATACCATCCTCAGGAAACTGGAACAATAGAAGATTTCAATAAAATCATGGAGAATGTTTTGAATACGATCTGCAATGTTAACATGGATGATTGGGACTTGAAAATACCAGTAGTATTATGGGGATACATGACCACATGTAAGAAGATGACAGGATAGACACCATTCATATTGGTATATGAGCAGGAAAAAATGGTGCCATTAGAATTTCTGGTACCCAGTCTACGCGTAGCAACAATCACCAACATGATAGAAGGGGGTGCAGTGAAGGAGAGGCTGAATCAAATAATGGAGATGGAAAAAGATATCATTCTGGTAGGATTTCATCAAGAAGTACAGAAAGATAGAGACAAATCCTGGCATGACATACATATCAAGAGGAAGATTTTCAATAAAGCAGAACTAGTCTTTCTCTATGACTAAATGTTATCAACATACTAGTAAGTTTAGAATGCATTGGCTAGGGCCCTATGAAGTACATATTGTTACAGATGGGGGATCTGTACAACTAAAGGATCTGGCAGGAACAAAACTGAAGAGAATGATCAATGGGGGTTGACTTAATATATACAAGGACAATAGACCCCCTAACATTTAAAATTTGCATCAAAGTAAGAAGGACATGTACAAAGTGTATTATAATAGAAGCTAGGATAGAAAAATGACAAAAAAAAATAAAAAGGAGAAAAAGAAGGAAAATGAAATACAAAAATAGAAAATTAAGAAAATAAAAAAATTATTGGGAAATATTGTGCACGGAAAAAGTGGAATCAGCGCGACAAAAGAAAAAATGTCTATGCACAACAGATGGGTAATAGAAAGAAAACCACTTCTCACTAAGGAAAAATTGCAGTTGAAATTCACGACACACTTTAAAAGTTTAGCGCATTGGAAAAGGGATCAATGGTCAGAAAAGTGAAAAATGATGGTTATGGCAAAAAGGTGCCAACTGGTAGAATTTATGAAATTAAATGAAACGTACGCGAAAATCTTCATTGAATTAATCGCATTCATAGAGTCTTCACGAAATTTATGACACCTTCTAGCAGGGATGAGTTTAAGGATGGAAATTCATTTTAAAATGTAGAAACCTTGGCAAATCCTACTAATCCTTCATATGCCAACTATAAATGTTTGGCGATATTTTTGTAAAAATATTCAAATTTCTAAGGATTTTGTATAGTTTTTATTATTTTTTGGCGATTTTTAAGGTAAAATAATTTTATCCTATAAAATTTGGGTGAATCATTTTTAAAATAGCGAATCTCATTTTTGGAAAAACCATGGAAAATTAGCCCATGAGAGAAATTTAGACCCTAAAATCATCCATGCCTTCTATATAAATGGGAAATGCGGGAAATATAACACTTATTGTGAAATTATAAACTCAAGGAGCTAGAAAGCACACAAGAAAATAGGCGAAGTGCACAATGCGCAACAGTCGAAGTTCATTTGGAAAAATCACATAGTACCCACTATGGCACCACCAAATATTGGTAGACCAAGACAAACTATAAGAAAAACTAGAAGAAACCTTAGGGCACCACACGAAACCACAAAGGCTAAGCAAGAAATGGCCCAAGGAGAGGAAATTGTCAATGTCGATGCAATTCCCTCACCACAGGTTGAGCCAGTGAGCCCTACATTGGTAGAGGAGGAAGAACAAGTCCCAGCGATGGATGGCATGGAAATAAATTCACATGATAGTACATAGGTCTGAAAAACAAGCTACATGGGAAACCTACAACAACCTGCGAGGGACGAAGTAGCCCACATAACAAATGGTGATAATAACGAGCACACAGAGTCTGTGGAGCCAATACCACAACTTGTAGTAGGGTTCATGCCACAGAAGGAAGGTATGGTAGAAGACATAACTGGGAGACCAAATTCGGGTGCAGATCAAAGAAAAGTGGAGGGTAGGACCTCTAGTGCGTCAGTAAGAAGAAAGGGAAAAAAACCAATGGCATGGTCCCCATGAAAGCATCCCAACGTAAAAATCATACTACCATGAATCCCAGACGGAGTGTAGGTCCCACCAACACTTTTGGGTTTCCTAGAAAAGATAAAGTATTTAGACCACAATGTGGTCGACACTGGAAAATTTCCAGAATTTTTGTAGCAAGTTTACATGGACATCATAGGGATAGGCCCATCTAGAGATCACATGATGCAACTGAAGCAATGGGCAGCAACCCTGGAGAAAACAAGGATACTCAACTTAGTGGATATTCCCCAATTTGGTAGGGGGAAAGAGGTAAACAACTGCATAAAACAGTTAAGGGAAATCCTCCATGGAGACTTCCTATGGATGGAGGAACCCATCTCCATTGACGTCGAGTTCAGCATTTTCATCATAGGTTCATCCTAGATGGGAGATATTCCGATGCAATACATTGATGACAAGAAAAAGGAGAAGGATATGGATGAGGAAATGAAGAAGAGATATGACACAGAAAGGGGCTCATGCAGGATAATAATAAAGAGAATCAGTGATGCAACCAATCGAATGGCCACAAATCTCATGGCCTGCAAACTTCTAAAGAAGTGTTGCAAAGAGGAAGTCCCTATAGGGGTTGTCATAGATGCAGCCCAGTGCACTAATGGCACCATGCTTAGTTGGTCCCCCTACCTATTGAACCTATTCCTCGATGACTGCAAAGACATGCATGACTTGGGTACATAATTTCAGTATTCATGGTTAATCATTCTCATAGCATTAGTTGGGTGGAGGGAGCCTCCATATTCATATTTTTATGATATAATCAGCCTTTGTCACGTATATTGGTACACATCAATGGGGAGCATGTCGGAACCCAAGAGAAGAAGTGGCAACACGGGTACCTTTGCGTGGTATTTCAGTGATATCCAGGAAAATATAGCCAATACATGGATAATTACTCCATAGGTTGTCGCACAATACCGAGGCATAGACAACTTCAGAGTGATGTGACACAACATGTGGATCTAGGCATCTAGGGATCCAGGCATGTAGGGATCCAGCCAAGGAATGGATGCAACTCTGATACTGCATCAGTGGAAAATATGTAGAAATGTCAATGTGTGACTGGGAAGATGACTGGAAGATCCCATTCATTACTAAATAAGTTCCCATAGGAAAGGAGGTAGAAGCAAGGTTACCAAAGAAACCTATAGAGGGAAGTGTTGCGCCTAAAATGATAACACAACAAGAAAATCCCAATCATAATTTTGCGTAGCAGAATAAGGGGAGTGCAACAAAGAAGGATGCGTAGATAGGGAAAAAGGACACTGCCTCAACAAAAATAAAAGAAGGAGTAGGGGACATAGTGACACAAGAAACCCCCTAGAAAACCACCCTACAAGAAATAGGGCCACCCAAGTGGCCAATTATAGACACAAGGGGCCGTGCAAGAAGGACAAGACTCACAAGAAGCTACTAGAATACACCATTCCTAAGGATGACACCGACCTCGTCAAAAAAAAAGTACAAGATCATGCAATTGAGGAATTCGAAGAATCCCAACACCAACAAGGAAAAATCCAAGAGGTGTTGGTGGACCTAAGGCAGGCCTTGGAGTATATAAAATAAGTGTGAAGGTTGTAAGGGGGAACAAAATCCTTCCCCGCAAAAAAAAAAGTACAGGCAAGGACCATGCCAAGAGAACAAGACACTATCCAAATCATAGCACAAGTGATTATGAACTTCCAAATAAAAAAAATCATGTTGCAAATGGATGTAGGCATATCCCATACATCACTAAAGGATCTAGTGTAGGTAGAGTTGGTACTGGAAAGGATACCAACCAAATATCTATACAAGATTCAAGTCAATGTTGTGCAGGAAGTGCAGTCACGCGCGACGACAGATGCGACAGAACTGCAACAAACAAAGAATGGTAGGGACTCCTTGGAATTATTAGTCAAGTAGTTCACTATTAAAACGAAGGAGGAAAGAGAATGCACAGATAGGTTGGAGAAAGGATTGACAACGACATACAACTAAATCCCCAATGACGCATAGGTAGAAAAGAGAAGTGCAAAGGAGAAGATCAACCTCATTTCATAGAAAAACAATCAATACAAGTAGGAGATCAAGGAAATAAAGGAAAATCTCAATACCAGGACTCCTCTTGAGGTATGCGAAAAGAGGAAAGAAGAAGCTTCACTCCAAATGGCATAAATGGAGAAACAAGCTAGCACAATAGCATAATTGTTCGACGGAGCCATGCATATATGGACAATGCTTGAAGAGGATGAATAGGTCGAATAGTGGGACTAGGAAGATGAAAGACTCAGTACAACCATACAAGATCTCAAGCAAAGATAGAAACCAATGAGCATCACAAAGCACATGAAGGGAACCCAGGATAGGAAGAAGCTGCAGTAAGAATTGAAGATTGCGTATACAAAGAAGAAATCAAGACAAGAAGAACTGGAACCCATTCAAGAGCAAGCATCGTAGATGGTTTTGAAGTTGGAGGAAGATAAGAAAAACATGACACAAGCATAGACAGAGTGAAAAACACTAATCCAGTAGGATATCATAGCAGAATCAATGGAGGCACTCACAAAAAACGTTTCGCAGGTCAAAGCACGAGGAAAGGAACTCGCATACAAGTTCCATAGCCCGTCAGAGGTTGTTCAGAGAGCGCACACTGCCTAGGTGGCTCGCGACGCACCACATGTCAATGTTTGGGGCATGTTCGAAGCAAGCCTATTTTGAGGAAATACATATTTTTCGAAGGTAAAACTCAATTTTGGAGAAGAGAAGCTAGCAGGAAAAGAAGCACATGCAAGGGAAAGACGCATGCAAAGGAGGGAAGCATGCAATGTGTGCTGACAAGAAAACATAACCATGTTAGGGTTAGGATTTTTGTAAGATATTGCAACATCTAAGAATATTGTAAATTAGTATAAGTAAGAACTTAGGGGGTCTAGGTCGGGTTTGGTTCATGTTTTAGGTTCATTGTTAATCCAGTTTTAAGCTATTGTAAGGATACCAAAATAGTTGTGATACAATTTCATAAGTTGTTGAGATGTAGAAGAGTCAAGCAGTTATATATTAAGGGTTAGATCATAGGATGAGGAGCCTGGTTTTATATAGTCTGCCTCATAGAGGTTGTGGAACCATTTTTCATGATTGTATGATCAGAGATGTAGTGTGCGCAGTGCCATATTTTTCATCAAACCTAATACAAGATCCTAAGAAACCTGATCTCTATGGACGTAGCCCAGGAGGGGGTGAACCATGGTAAAAGTTGTGTGATGTGTGTTGTTTATTTTATACTTACCTTTTTTCAAGTAGTTATATGATGAATGGATGAATGAATAATTCATTTATATCTATTAGAGTGCATGCATAGGATTAATAGATATATGAATCTTAGAAATAATAGAGAGAATAATCATATCAAGTCCTGAAGAAGATCAAACATAATCCCAGATCCCCACTTATTCCTAGACTGCAAGAGCCTGAGAATTGCAGTCACCCATAGAACTATCTCGAGTGAGACCGCGCAGTACATTATGTGTATTGTGTTTCCTTTTCGTTTACTAGGAGGGTCAATAGTTTTAGAGGGTTTTGTTGGAAACTAGATCATATCTAAACCTAGGTCAACCCAAGAAGTATATAGAGAGATTAATAACCAACATAAAGTGATTTTTCAAAGTAACTTTATCCCAAAATTTCAAATACGCTAAGGAGGTTGAGAAAGATATTATCTCTTTGGGCATCCATCCTATAGTCGAGGAAACAAAAACAGTTGGGAATAGTGAAGTCAGTTAGGAAACCAAACCTCCCAAAAATTATCCCAAGGACCTAGATAGTGTAGTGGAGTCAGTTAAAAAGATGTCCAGCGAAGTAGTGGACCTCAAGAAAAATGTTGGTCAAGGAACTTCCAATAAGAAAAATTTCTTCCCATTTTTCAAAAATAATGAAAACCCACCCAAACCACCAAATACCACTAGTATTACATTAAATTTGGATTATTTCGGCATGGAAAAATTATGTTCATATCACCAAATGAACCATTTCAAAAAAACCTTCCCTCAATGGATTAATTCCATGAACCTGGTCATCAACCAACTATTAGATAAGCATAAAAATGTTGATGGTAGAACCATAGAAACAAAAACATAAGAGACCATTGAGGACAAGGATACAATATAGGAATCAACCATGTTTTCATGGGACTGGTGTTTATATTCAGAGTATGAAAATTTTGAATATATTTCTATAGGTAATACTAGATTAAAAAATATGCTCCTAATGACTATAACTTGCACAACAAAGGGGAAATAGATACCACTCTGTTACCCTCGAAAAATGTCCTACTCCTAGAAAAATAACTCCTCCCATGGACACTAAAAAGACAAACACTCATGAACAGGCCAACAATAATCCCAACACTTTCTAAGGAAATAAATCCTCTAATATATATAAAACTCATTCTCTGGAATACAACGTCATTGAAGATCTCATGAAAACTAAAACCAATATTTCCCTATATGACATATTCACACTTCCCCATCAATAAGATCTCAATCTTGACACATTCAATTCCATTAACCCCCAAAAAAATATTGTTGTTTTTATGGACAACAATCCCAAAGTTGTTGAAATGAAAAAAGAAAAAAAAAATAAAACAAAGTCTATCGTTAACAAAAGAGTATAGGACTTCACTCTAAATCCCATGTCCCGCCTTTTCTTCGCACCTTTAAAATTTTCAATTTCAATGTGCAAAACTTCTTAGTGGATTATGGTTTCTCATTGAATGTGATACCCTACTCGATTTTCAAAAGGTAAATGTTTTCCCCAAAAATAGAATGACTAGGATCATATAACTAGATAGATCAGATGACAAAGTAATGGGTGAAATCAAAGATGTCATGATTAGATTAGCTTATGGCTCGAGGGTGCATCGGGTTGTTGATATTATTGTGGTGGATATTCCAAAAGCTTATGGTTTACTATTGAGTAGGGACTCGTATGAAAAACTACAGGGCTATTTTTTGACAAATGAGACCCACCTATGGCTTCCATACAAGGGAAGGACAAACCAAATCAGAATGGACAATGAAGCCCACATGAAACACACAGTAATGGATCTTGAAGGTAAGAATAAACCCATATGTTTCGCTCATACTACATTAGAAAATTGTTTTTTAGAGGATGACCATGGTTGTTATGGAACATATCCATGTTCCATTCAAAAAGACAAAGAGTGTGAACTTCTTCATTGTACTCAAAATAAAGCTAATGACAATAATCTATTATAAGTAGATAATTTGTTTTTACTAACTCAATGTTAGGTACTAAAATTTGGACCTTTTTGCTTGATTTCTCTATATCACAAGAAGGAGTCGGGGAAGGTTGTATACTCATTGACCCTAAAAAATGTAAAAATATTGTATCCTTTCATCTATAGTTTGAATGCACCAATAAAAATAATGAATACGAAGCCTTGGTCCAAGGCTTGAAAAATGTTATTGATCTCAAGGTAAAATGATTATGTGTTTTTGGTGATTCAAAAATAATTATCAGACATGTAAGGAACACTATATAATTCTTATCTCCCCATCTGGAAGGTTATCAACAATATGTATGGAACTTAATAAATTCTTTTGATGCCTCATTCTCAAAATATTCTAGTTGATACTTTATCTAACACAACATCTGATTCACACTCCTGAATAATGGTTTTACTATTGAAACTATTTTCAATCCTTCTGTACCTGAAAATGTAACCAACTAGAGGGTGTTTGATGATGATTATTAGTTGATAGCTTCCTTACTAGTGTTGATGTATTCCAGGATTATGTGATATATTAGGAAGTACACCAATAGAATCTAGAATGTTACTAGAATGAGGAAAATTTTGATCAAGGTTAACTTCATCCCAAATGTGTTGTTGTTTGAATTTGATTTTGATTTTGATTTACAGTCCACATTTAGGACATCAATGAATCTAATGATGAACAACTCAACCATGCAGTGCATAATTTGGTGAATCTAGGCACGAGTGAAAAACCAAAATTTATCAACCTAGGCACTTGATTTTTGGAGGAAGAAAAGTATACCTTCACACAGTTGGTCAAGAAGTATCAGGACATATTCACTTGGATATATGAATATATAAAAAACGTACAACACTCACATCATTCAAATCATCATTCCCATAAAAAATGGTTTCAAACATTTTCAACAGAAAATCAGGAAGATACATCCCACTGTTGATCCTGTTAGGTATCATATCTATTATAGTAGTTTAAACATAAACATGAAACAAAAATATGACAGAGAATAACAGTGGAACAAAAAAATATATGTGACCACAACACCAAAATAATACCTTTATTGATAGGAAACAATGTTCACTTACCTCTTCGAAAGGAAAATCTCTAGCAGAGTAGTTTTCTATTAAAATAATTCTCAAGACAAATACTTCTCATTCCTTCAACACCTATTTATACTAAATTGATCCCCCAACATAACAATATAGAGGAATTTATTTCTAGAAGAAAAATATTCTATTAGGTCTTCTTACATTTGAATTATTCTTACTTGTTACTATGCCTTATTAATAGCGACCTTTATTTCATGGAAAATATGTTATTCTATCTATGTGAGGGGTAAGGAAGGTTAGGTCTCTATCATTCCCTCCCCCTTAAAAACAACCTTTTCCTCAAGGCTTGAGATGAGGAAATTGTTGTGAAATGGTAGCTGACTTCCAGGTGGCATATTCTGGTTGTGTTTCCTTCCACTTAACTAGAACATCATTGATAGTACACTGGTAGATATGACACTCACAATGGTCCAAGACTGCTTGTGGTTGTAACCAAAAGGAAACTTATTCATCCAACTCAGGTAGACTGGTCTGAGTATGGAACTTAGAGTTGAGAATATTTTTTAAGAAAGAAACATGAAAGACATGGTGGAGCTTATATTGATTGGGAAACTCTAACTGGTAGGCCATGGGCCCACTCTCTTGAGAATATGGTAAGGAACATAGAATTTGGGGGAAAGTTTCTGAAAGTGATGAGATTTGAGTGAAGTATGCTTATAAGTTTGCAGATGAATAAACACCTATTCCCTTCAAAAAAATCACATTGAGAGAAACCCAGGTCTTCTTGTTGTTTCATGTGATTCTGATCCATGAACAAATTTTGTTTGATGGTACGAAGGATTTCCATGTAGAATGTAAGATTTTGACCCACCTTCTTAACCTTGGAGGCATCGGGCATGTATGATGCAACTGAAGTTCATGGTTTTCTATAGACTACTTCAAAGGGAATCATGTGAGTGGAAATGTTGTAAGAAGTGTTGTACCACCACTCAACGAGGGGTAACCATTGAACCCATTGATATTTTTTGTTAGATACAGAACACCTCAAATAAGTTTTCAAATAATTATTGATTGCTTATGTTTTTCCATTAGTCTGAGGATGATATGGTGTATTGATATGTAATTGGGTTCCCTGGAGTCAGAACAATTCTTTCCAAAAAGTGCTAGTGAAATATTGTGGTCAGAAACAATAGAATGAGGCATTCCATGGAGTTTGAAGATATTATCCATCAAATTTGAGCAAAAATGGATGTTGTGAATGGGTGTTGAAGATCACATAAACAAGAATATTTGGAAAGATGATCCACTACTACCATGATGACTGACTTATTTCCTAATTTAGGTAAGCCAACAATGAAGTCCATAGAAATACTTGTCCAAATATTAGGTGCGATCGGAAGTAGTTGGAGTGTTCCTGGGGATTTGACTGTCTCTCCCTTATTGCATTGACAAGTATCACATTCATATACAAAGGTGAAATTTCCTATTTCATATCATCCCAAAAAAAAATAGCATTTGACCCATTCATTGGTTTTGGTTAAACCAGAACGCCCAACTATATGTGAAGCATGAAACTTAGAGAGCACGATGAATTTAAGGTTAAATTATTTTCTTAAATACATGCAACCTTTATAACAAAGCTTTGCCTAGTGCCATGAGGACCCTAGAGAAGCATACAGATCCTAATCTATTTTTTGGATCAACATTGAAAGTTTGGGGTCTTGCATCGATTCTTCGAAAACCTCCTGAAGCCAATCTACGACAACGAAATATAGGGAAAAAAGAGACCCATCTTCTTCATATTTCTTAGAAAGGGAATCAACCACGACATTTTATTTTCCTTTTTTGTAGATGATCTTATAATAATATCCAAATTACTTGGTTACCCATTTGTGTTTCTCCAGGGAAGAAATTATTTGTTCCATAAAATACTTGAGGCTTTGATGATCAGTTTTTATTTGGAAACATTGCCCCAAGAGACAAGGACATCAGAGATCCATATCGTGAACAATAGCCAAAATTTCCTTTACATAGGTGGATTTTCCCAAATGGAACTTGGAAAATTCTTTTCTGGTGAAATACAAAGGTTGGGTGCATGCCTATTTTGAGGAAATACGAAATGTTGGTAGGGTAAGGCACAATTTTGGAGAAGAAAAACTGGTGGGAAAAGCAACACGTGCGAGAAAAATCTGAATGAAAAGGAGGAATTCATACAAGGTGGGCATGAATGAAAAACTAACCATGTTAGGGTTAGGGTTTTGGAAAGAGATTGTACTAGCTAAGAAGCTTGCAAATTAGTATAAAAAATAACCTAGGATGTATAGGTTGGGGTTCCAAGTAGTAGCTTACATGGTTCTGATGCTAGGATTTAGTGATTGTAATTGAGTGATTGTTGTAAGATGTTGAGATGGAGAAGACTAATGTAGCTATATCTTGAGGGTTATATCATAGGCTAAGGAGCCTAGTGTGATCTAGTCGACCTCGCAAAGTTTGTTTAACCTTTCCCATGATTGTATGGTCGGATATGTAGTGCGCGCAGCGCCATATTTTGTAGCAGACTGAATAAAAAATCCTAAGAAGCCAGATATTTGTGGACATATCCTAGGAGGGGGTGAACCATGGTAAAATATGTGTTATGTGTGTTGTTATTTCATATTTACCTTCTATCGTTAGTTATATTATGAATGGATAAATGAATAATTCAATTAGATCTATTATAATGCATGCATAAGCTTAGAAGATGAATGAATCAGAAGGATAATAAAGATAATACTCATATCAAGGCCTGAGAAGATCATAGATAACCCAATATCCCCACTCATTCCTAGACCGTAAGAACCTAAGCATTGTAGTCACCCATAGAAATATATTGGGTGAGACTATGTCCTACATCTTATGTGATGTGTTGCCTTCTGGTTTACCAAGAGGGATGATAGTTTTAGAGGTTTTTGTTGGAAACTTGTTCTAATATGAACCTGGGTCAACCCAATGAAGTAGTTAGAAAGAGTGATAGCCAACAAATGGTTCTAGTTCCTGATGGAACTGCATGGGATTGAGTGAATGGTATCCGTAGAACAAGCATGCAGAGAATGAAGGTATCATAAGTGAATGTTCAGACCATGGAATCCAACGAAGGAGAAGATTGAAAGATGGTTGAAAACAAAGGAGCTATAATTTGTGTAGAAGGATAATAGGAACCCTAAGATAACACCACATAAATATCTGGACAAGTACGTGTTTAGCGACCTGCATGAGGTATTTTTGTGTGATTTCCCACATATGTTGTAGGAGTGGCTATTGAGTTTCAAAAACAACCACCCTACAAATAAAATTAGATAGATCGAGTGGAATCATGTTGATATCACACAGTGACAACAAGTTAACAACAATTTCACACGCACAATAGATTTTTGGTTAGACAGTGTTGTTGTAGGGTTTATCATAGAATTTGTAGTAGATACAATGAATTCTTGTTGTGCAGTAGAGAAGAGTTTCTAAAAGGGACTAGACCTAGGTATATTAGATCGTTGTACACTTCAATCAAGATTTTATTGTATAAAAACGTGTTGAGCAAGTAACACACCCTAAAAATCCTTTATCAAATTTTTACTTTTTGGGTACCACTTGATATTCTGCACTATTAGATTCGATTTCATTTTGGGAAATGTTTTACCTTTTCCTACTTTCATGAATCTCATCACCTATTTAGTTTTCCTTGAATTTATGAAACCCCATGACTAAAATTAGCTCAACACCTAAATAAGGAATCGGTAGTCAAACACTTCACCCAACGCACTCAGGTTTGAAAGCAGAAGGAATTCAAAGAAGAAAAAGGAACCACTTGGAAAACCACAGTCTTTGAGCGTCGATCTCCATCGGCATAAGTAGAAGAAAGTTTTGGTTTGCGTTAAGTTTTTCGCATAAAGATATCGCCAATAGTCGATTCCCCTTCGGAATCGATAAAAGACGGGGAGGATAGACGTCAACAAAGAAAAAAAAGATATCATTGCTAGCCTATGCCCAACGTGCTTTATCAGAATCAGGGAAAACCTAGAAGGATCACAACAAACATTTCGACCATGATAAAATCTATCCCCGATCACCGATCTGTGATGCGTTTTTGGCTTCAGGACTTTTTCAAAGGAGTCGATCCAAAAGAGTTTTGATAGGTTTATCATCGATCACTGATCCTAGACACTTTTTCAACATTAGCAAGCTCAGGTTTGTTTTAGAACGAACAACTTAAGGAAAGTGCTAACTCTGATTAATACAAGCAAATTAAGTCACTAGGATCCAACACCATGTATTTACTAGGTAAGAGGGTCGTACAATCTATAAGTTATATCCCGAGTCATTCTTGGTTCCCTAGGTCCGAGTCACACCTCCGAGTCATCTTTGTCGCGTCGACATTGTACGGTAAGTTCGATCGGCGTCATAGATTTTTGAAGGAGGATATAAATGAAAATGTTCATAGCACAACCCCGATCCCCAATCCACACAGTGAAAGAGAGACACAACAAGACTTTTAAGCATTAGATATGATAAGATTTTGAGCATTTAAGGAACTAATTAATACTCGATCCTACATTAGTTGCTACCTCATGCACCAATCAAAACAACCATTTAAAATCACCAATATTCCACATCACCACTAACTCCTCCGCTGTCAACCCACAATGAATTTAAGTTCTAGAAATTCGGTGATAGATTTATTGAAAATTCACTCATAACCAAAATCAAGTGGCTAATTTGACACTATAATATCTTTCCTGTTTAAAATCTCTTGAGCAATTGTGAACGCAATCATTCTACATGTAAGAGAATTCCAGAGCGTCCGAAGGAGTAAGACGGGAAACTCGAAGGCTTTATCGACCCCATGATTATCAAAATAACAAGGTTTTAACAACCTTCATAGGTATGTATCTGAGCTTGTAAATTTGCTAGATGTAATTTATATATGTGTGTTTTTCTGGTTTTAATACAGTCTCTAAAAATATTCTTAAGTTGCAAGAACAATGCCATTGAGAAATCCAACCACCAGATGCTCGTTGAGAGAACCAAATCTAAAATAAATAGAGACAGTTGAAGGTTCTTCTCCAGGAACTGCGAGGCAGTTGGAGTATGTCCCTATTCTGGAACCTATTGTCAAGACAACAACAAAGAAGGTTATGATCTAGCCTTTGGCCTTTGGTGATACAGAGGAAAGCATCGTGTCCAAGATGGTGCTCCCACATTGGGTGGATCTCTTTAATAGGATTGACCAAGAAGAATACGCAGAATATGTCCCACACAGTGATCCGAATGTAAAGGGGCTCGACGACCAGGTGTTCCCAAACATCCGATGGTCATATCAACATATGGTGGAAAACAAAACCCCCATTTTACCCTGCATAGAGGTCCTGAAGTGGCTCATCATCCACACATACACACATAAGTGTTTAATCAACGATGACAATAGTGGCTCTGTCAGAGTTTTCCTCCCGGTAGAAGTTCAGAAATATTACAAACTCAGAGACCTAGAGGAGTGGCTAAACACTGACATTGTGGTGAATTTCCACAAACACCACGACACCAGTCGGGTGATGGACTCATGGTGGAGGGGGAAAAATATGTTTACCAACCGGAGCACTGGCTAGTATGGGACTTTTAAACTAAGGGAGCCATACGTATATTTGATGGCTCTCACCTACCGGTTGTATGGAGAGAAATATTTCTCCAGGTTTTAGGAAGCATGAATGCCTTTGGCATACACAGTTGCAATCATTGGGTGCAGCTTCAACTGGGGATCATTAATATCTAAGCAACTAAGCACCTGTGTGTAGCAGGATTAGATGCCAAAGGAAGGGGAAGCACCAACTTTTTACATGGATTTATACCTGCTTGATGTCATGTGCGCTAGGAACGTCTTCGCTGACATGAATCTGAGCTGGCATGTTGCAGAGATCCCAGTCCACGTCTACTTTAGTGTGCTATGGGAAAATATGTATAAGAAATATTAATCCCTTATATGCGATGAATTCATCGCCCGAATTTATTTTATTCTTTTTAAGAATGAATGCCCAAGGCTATCGACAACAACCAAGAAAATGATATCCAAGGTAGGCTATTCGTATCTATATGAGTGAACCACCTACATCAGGGTGTTTGGGGCCAATAGAGCACCACATCTCCTACCAGCTCATGTCCCAAACCATATCATCGTAGGAGAAATATGTTATCAGATCATCTTTCAAGGCTACAATGCCACCCTGGTCACAGAAAAGAAACGAGCTTTCATACCCTATGGTTTCCATGTAGGGTTCTATTTGGTAAAGGATACCACTCAAGCCAGACAAGTAGGGTTGAGCCAACTCGAATTCATATTCCTGATGGGTCGATTCTACAATCACAATCCAAAAGGCCTGGTCCTGCAACATGCTTCTCAGGTGTTGTCCTGCTGGTCATATTCTCATGATAAGTTTGAAGATGAAGACTTCATAGAGAATGCCCAGGATTGGGATGAGGTGGTGCAAAGGATGTCTGACCCGAAAATGACCAGGTTCAAGGCCATGAGAATCGTTGAATAAGAGACAACAATAGAGCATCTGGATCAAGAGACCCTCATATCTAGGGAAGAAATCAGAGTGACAGAGGCAACAAAGGTGCAGAAAAGGAAATTGTTTATGACATCGGAGGCACAGGAAAGAGGATTTCTCCTAATGGAACAGAAAAATAGAGTAATTGATAAGTTGTAGAATGACCCCAACCTCATAGAAATGACAAGGGTCCCTTCCGACAACCCAATCGAAATTCGGGTAGGTCCAAGTGACCCAGAGCCAATACAAATTGAATAAATCACCGAGTTAGATAACCCTAAAGTTTCAACACCACATGAGGGATCACTAGGGGACGTTTCATCTCAGCCATAAATAGCAAGTACATCAGGGAGATAAAGGGCACCAAATCCCTTACATGACTTAATAATGATCTATGATGATGAGGAGAGTTCATAGGTTTCCCTGGTGACTCTGGTATAGATTACAGAGGAAAAGGAACCTGAGAAATCATCTTCCCCATCCCCCAATGCTCAAGTTCAAATCCTTCCCCAAAGTGACCAAGAGGTCAAAATTTTCTTAGACATTGAGCTTCTCGATGCACCGGGGACCCAAGTGGACATCCTGAAGAAGAAATTCCATAGTAGGAAATTGGCATCTCAAAAACCGATTATCAAGTAAGTACTAAGTCTGCCCCTGATTCATCAAAATTGGCCAGTAATTTACCCCCCAATGAGAAACAATCAGAGGCTAAACTTTTGCAACACATGGAAGAGGTTCAAGAACCTAGTCTTGAATAGATATACACCATCAGGAGCCTGGGAAACACACTTACCTAGGGAGAGAAAAAAAATCCTCGAATCAGTGGATGAGGTCATTGATATACAAGAAATCACCTATGACATAAATAGGAAAGCCATAATAAAGAGAACCACAAAGAAGAGGAGGCTTACTCTAGACAACTCTATCTTCATCACCATAGAGGAAAAACTAATTAGAACGAAGCATGCCAATACGTTTGAGCTTATCGGCATAGGGATGGCAATCTCATATGCCACACTGGATAGAGAGAGGAAGGATGAAGAGGAGCTGAACACTACATTGAAGGAGTTGGAGAATCTATGACATTTGGCGAAATACTATCAGGACTCCACACAGGCCACAATGTTCTTGAGGAGCGAATTTCAGGATTCCTACA
This sequence comes from Picea abies, assembly GCA_900067695.1. Lineage (NCBI taxonomy): Eukaryota > Viridiplantae > Streptophyta > Pinopsida > Pinales > Pinaceae > Picea > Picea abies. The sequence continues at coordinate 16,181 of CBVK0103606612.1, read as the reverse complement.
GTAAATTCACGATTGAGTGTCACATTTTCACTGTAGGGATAGTCGATTTCCAAGAAGACACCCTCATGGTGTTGGTTATGTGCAAGGATATGGAAAGATGGTATGAGAAAGCATACCAATGAGTGGAAAGGATCTATTACATCAACATGATTCAACAAGGTCGAGACACCGAAGAGCATAACATTCAGGTACTAAAGGATGGCATCATCGATCGCATAAAGAAGTCGAATGAATACTGGGTGAAGATGGACCAATAACCTCATCATGAAATCCAATAGAAATGGGCCGAGTGTGAAATAATCTAGACCAATATCAATCAAGCGATGAGAGACATCAACCTTCCATAATTTGGCACACCCAATGACTTTATCGACTTGCATGACATAGACAAACTACATGTCAAACAAGACTCATTGTGGGATGCAGAGATAGAAAAGGTGGCAAACATGACACTGGGTTAAGTGAAATAGTTCATGGAGCACCCAATCAAGGCTCAGACATTGTTACAAAAGTTAAGTGATAAAGTAGTAAAGTATTGGGCACGGGAAGTGGAGATAAAAGGGATCCTTTCGGCCCCGATGCACCAACACAGATTCTCGTATGCCAACACATGTGAGGAACTCTTCGTCAAATGGTTGGAGTATGAGAAGAGTCATATGCTCAAGTGAAACCATTTGATGACTCTTAGAAGATTGAGGGATGAAAGCACCATGTGTAAATGTTTTGTTTTACTTAGCTTGCACTTTTGATAGTTATTTTTAGTTAATAATATGTTATAAAGAAGAGGATCGACCTGTTAGAAAATGTCGATGGTTTTTTAAAGGCCCTCATTTTGTATTTGTAAAGAAATATTTCAGAGCTACCTTAATTGAGAAGTCTTTTTTAGGACCAAAGACACGTTTATGTTCATTTTTCATCAAAAGTGTCTGTGATTGGATCTGAAAAAGAATTATTTATTATTTTTATCTCATGAATGGATGTTTTAACGAGTAAGAGCCTCTGAATCTGTTGATAAGTTATCTAATTCAATGTTTTTATAGTTTTTGTCTCTAATGATGAAAAGTAAATCATTGTGTTAATATGTGATCAATGATTAGAGCTAAGGAAACTATTTTTTTCACCATCGTTTATTACATGTATGTTTTCTTCTGATAATTGTATCTCAGTTATTGATTAGAACACCGTCAGGTTAACATATTAGTATTAGGCTTGTCATAGGTGTAAGAATCCTTGTCTTCATGCTTAAGCACGAGGGTTATCCCAAGATCAACCTTCTTCAGTAGTTAAGAATTTTTGTTTGTTGCCCAGCTGGTTTACACCATCATTTATCTTGTATCGGTCCCACCTATCAGAGAAAATACAAAAAAAGAGAACATTCAAACTGAAGGAGGAGATTTCACAAGAAGACATATTGTCAATAAATACGTAAATCCCATCGATTGATTGGTCATATCGCAAGATCTGGAGAACCATTCCACCATTAAATGTTGTTGAGTCTAATTGGGCCTCGGTGGTGGGTTTGGTTCCTATTTTTTAGTTAAAGTGATTTAGGACACCTCAACACAACGATGTGATGAGGATGGAATCATACAACTAAACTTGCATGTGTGCATGGGGTAAGGGGGGAAACACTGACAAGAGGTGGAGAAATGGAGAAAGAGATGAATAATGGAAATAAGAAGGAGGCCATGGACCCAATCATGATCGAGCAATATCATATAAATAAGATAATGGAAACAACTAGAAAGACACGCAGTGGAGTACACTACCAATATAAGATGAATAATATTAAGAGAGCCATAGCTAAAAGAGAGGGCTTGGAAAGTGATGTGGAAGAGGTAGAGGATCTTAGGGATGTGGAGGAGATTGAGGAAATTGTGTGCAGAACATATGAAAGGAAGACATGCGGTCAAAGGGGAGGAATAGAAGGAAAAATTCCCATCCATGTCATTGTCAATGTGGAACCCAGAACCCCATGTGCGTCTAATAAAACCAAAAGAATACCACCATTCAGAAAACTGGATTTTAGTGGTAGAAAGACAACAAGAAGTACATCTAAATAAGGAGCAACAACTAGAGGAGCCAATTCAGGAAGTAGTTTTCAAATATCTACACCACGTAGAGGTAGTAGTTCATCATGGTTCAATATTTCAGGACATGATCCCACCATTAGGTTATTAGAATTTCAGGGATAGGCATCTGAGGACCCTAAAAAGCATTTTTTCATCGTTGTAAAGATCTAGGAAGCAAAGACAATCAAATATGAGGATACAAATATTATGGAGTTACCTATCATGCTAAGAGACCGCCCATTGGACTGGTACTTAAGCCTAGTTGTAAATAGTCCACCATGAACAACAAGGATGATTGCAGATGTCAAGGATCTATTGATAAATAAATTTTAGAATCCTGGTTTAGAATATCAGTACATGAATGAGATGATTGAAATCAAACAAAAACTAGGTGAGTCTATTTGGTAGATTGATTAGAGGTTTAATAATCTTAAAGGTAAGTTGAAGTATGTCATGAGTGGCATGTAACATAGACATATCTTTGTGAATTCACTATTACCACATTTGAAATACCCATTGAGAAAACATAAGTTTCAAACTCAGGAAGAGGATATGTAGGAATCCTTACATATGAAAGAGAACCAATATTAGAAGACAAATCCAACAATAGAGGAGCCGAAGGAGGATCTGAATAACCTCACATTTCAATTGAACTAGAATAAGGGAAAAGAGAAAAGAGAAGTTGTTTGGTGTACCACATGCAGGATATAAGGACACCATAAGAATGCATGTTCAACATTCACGCAGTATATGGAAACAACAGTACCAAACCTTTTTACAATAGGAGGACCATGGTTTGAGATACGTAAGACACATGGGCATGATCCATATCATTTTCCAATGATGCATAAGTATCAGATAGTGCCCAAGAGCTCATACTACAATTTTTACAAGTCAGTGGGCCATGAAGATAAAGATTGTATGACGATGGAGATTATGAGGGAAAGAAATTCAGATACCTATAGGGTGCAGGAATAAATGATGATAGGGAAAGATTCACCTCATTTTAACCAAGTACCACCTCCATACAACATTTCAAAACAACAATATAACATTGTGTAGCCACAATACAACAATGCGCAACCATAGTGTAACCTCATGCAGTATAATCAGGTGCCTCAATACAACACACCGTGAGGAGACCAAACTGGATATAGAGGTGGAGGACGAGGTAGAGGAGGATTTGAAAGAGGCATAGTTCCATTAGTGTGCCACAACTATAATCAGTGAGGAAAATATGCAAGGGAATGCCCACTACCACCTGCGACATGTATGTAGTGTCATGCAACATTCCATGACACATAAGACTATTCAACATTACTGGGGAATATCCAATATAAGATAAATCAAAACAATTAGAATGTCTAGTGGATTTCTACATAGGCCAGGGAGGATGGAAGAAAGATCAACATAGTCACACGAGGAGGTGCTAAGATAGGAAGTGTGAGACAAGATTCATCACAACACCAATGGTTGAAGAAAAATATTAAAACATAGAATCAGTCTGATGCACAAAAATAAAAGGAGACATTCAAGGAGGCCAGACATGAGTTCCTCAAGAAATATGTTGCCTCTACATCAATTGTGTAGCATACTCAGAACGTACCAGTGTATGTGATTCCTTCTTCAATGGGCCACACCAATGAAGCACAACCTTTAGGGAAAGTAAGTACCTTAAATACTTTTCTGCAATCTTTTTTTAAGCTACTGAATGATCCATCATCTGTTAAACTTTTTCAAAATATGTAACACAAAGGTAAAGGGGAAGTTAGAGAGAAAAACATTCAATCACCTCCATACAAGAAGGAGGACAAACAAAGAATTTAAATTTAATGCCAAAATTGGAGATTTCAATATGGGAGATATTATATTGGACTTAGGCTTTGAAGTAAATGTCTTACCTAAGAAAACATGGTAGTGTATGGGAGATCACACACTAGGCTATTGACCTGTTCAGTTGAATTTAGAAAATCAACACAGAGTTCTACCAATTGGAAGGCTTAAAGGTGTGATAGTAGATTTGGATGGAGTGCGCACTAAGGAATACTTTGTAGTAATAGAGATTGCAGATGGAACAACACCATATATAGAATTGATTGGATTGGATTGGTGTTGGGAGCAAGATGATTCTGAGGAAAAGTGCATTTTTGGAAACTAAAGCTTAATTTGGAAAAAGACATCTGGCAGGAAAATAAATGCATGTGAGGGAAAGTTGCATGCAAAGGAGGGAAATGCAAGGCATGCATGCAGGAAAACCTAACCATGCTAGGGTTAGGGTTTTTTTAAGAGATTGTAATAGCTGATAAGCTAAAATTTAGTATAAATAAGTACCTAGGAGGTCTAGGTCGAGGTTCCCGAGTTTTGTTATATTTGGTTAAGGAGACTACTATAAGATATGATCCCATTTTTGTAAGTTTTTAAGCTATAGGAGAGTCAAGTATCTAGATCTTGAGGATTAGATTGCAAGATGAGGAGCTTGGTGCAATCTAGTCAGCCTCACAAAGGTTGTGGAACTTGTTTTGTGATTGTATGATCAGAATTGTAGTGTGCGTAGCGCCATATATTTCAGAAATGTTAATAAAAGAGCATAAGAAGATAGATCTTTGTAGACGTAGCCCAGGAGGAGGTGAACCATAGTAACACCTATGTTATGTTTTGTGTTGATTTCATGTTTACCTTCTCTAAGTAGTTATAATATGAATGGATGAATGGATAATTGTGTCAGTTTTGTTATATGTTAGATCTATTAGAATGCATGCATAGAATTAATAGATGAATGGATATTAAGAATAATAGAAAGAACAACTAGATCAAGGCCTAAGAAGATGAATTGTAATCCCATATACCCACTCTTTCCTATACTGCAATCATCTAAGCATTGCAATCACCCATAAGACTATCTCAGATGATACTGTGCAGTACAATCTATGTGATTTATTTCCTTTTGGTTTACTAGGAGGGTCGATAGACTTAGAGGGTTTTGTTGGAAACCTGTTCAGATCTGAACCTAGGTCAACCCAATATTAGGAAGATATATTAATAACCAACAAATGGTTTCATTGCTGGGAGATATAGACAGAAGTAGAAACCCTCCAGGACCAAGAAACGCAGATGATCGCATAGATGGAGGAGGAAAATAAGAGAATGGTGCAAGTGCACATAGAGAGCACAACATTGATCTAGGAGGATATCACAACGCATTTAGTAGAGGCACTGACAGGAAAACATGCATGATTCAAGACACGAGGAAGGGAACTATAAGAGAAGTTAAAAATTTTGGAAATAGTCATAGAAGGAGTGTGCACTAGCTAAGTGGCTTGGGATGATCCACATGTCAGTGTTTGGGCCTGTTCGGTGCAAGCCAATTTTGAGGAAAATTCCATTTTTTGAAATTAAAGATTAATTTGGAAAATGACAGCTGGCAGGAAAAGCAACACGTGCGAGGGAAATCTGCATGAAAAGGAGGAAAGCATGCAAGGCGTGCATGTAGAAAAACCTAACTGCGCTAGGGTTAGGGTTTTTGTAAGAGATTGTAACAACTGATAAGATAAAAATTAGTATAAATAAGTACCTAGGATGTTTAGGTCGATGTTCCTAAGTTTGTTTCTACTCGGTTAAGGAAATTGTTGTAAGATATGATCCCATTTTTGTAATATGTTGAGTTATAGGAGAGTCAAGTAGATAGATCTTGAGGGTTAGATCACAGGATAAGAGGCTTGGTGCAATCTATTCAACCTGACAGAGGTTGTGGAAGCTATTTCGTGATTGTATGATTAGAATTCTAGTGTGTGTGATGCCATATTTGCAGAAATCTTAATAAAAGAGCATAAGAATCCAGATCTTTGTGGGTGTATCCTAGGAGTGGGTGAACCATGGTAACACCTGTGTTATGTACTGTGTTTATTGCATGTTTACCTTCTATAAGTAGTTATACTATGAATGGATGAGTGGACACCTCTGTGAGATTTGTTGTATGTTAGATCTATTAGATTGCATGCAAAGACTTAACAGATGAATGGATATTAAGAATAATAGAAATAACAACCGAATCAAGGCCTAAGAAGATGAATTGTGATCCCATATCCCCACTCTTTCCTATACTGCAAGCATATTCGCATTTCAATCACCCATATAACTATCTCGGGTGAGACTCCATAGTACATTCTATGTTTTGTGTTTCCTTTTGGTTTACTAGGAGGGCCGATAGTTTTAGAGAGTTTTGTTAGAAACTTGTTCAGATATTAACCTGGGTCATCTCAAGATTAGGAAGAGAGAGTAATAACCAATAATTGGGCATTTGATAACCAAGACATAATCAATTTGAAGACAAGAAAAATGACATTTGAATCAGGAGAATATAGAGTCATTGCACCATTATATCCATCATAGGGTGAAAGGTCTATAGAACCCACTTTCTTAGATCTGGAGGAAATAAACCAGTTGTATTGAACCACCGTGCGCATAGAAGATTATGTTAACGCAACTATAGATGGGGTACTCATCTGGAGAAGAATCAAATCATGTGCTTCTGACTCAGATACATGTTTCGAGAATTGGAAGCAGAGATCACATGAAGTGTCTACAAGAAGGTGTGCAATAGTACACCACGCAGTAAGATGGGTTGGCAAAGAGATAATAAAACCTCCAGTTTTCATGGGGTAAATTATTTATAAGAATTTATGATACAATATGAAGAGGAAGTAGGAGAGAATCAAAGGCTCTTATCCCTCGATATTTCACTCAAGACTAGATATGAAAGATGGTGGGGTGCACATAAAGAAACAATTCAGGATAGGTACCAATTTAAACAGTTACTAAGCATTAGATTTGGTGCAAAATAGAGAATTAATAAAATGTAGATGTATGATGGGTAAGGAACACCAACATAACACTTGGAGAAGTGTAGGATGCATTGGAGGATGAAACCACCAGAGGAATCGCCTCATCACTTCATCCATACATTGGAAGGAATTCCAGAAAAATGGTATGTAGACCAGTAAATGCACAGAGGTACTACAGAATGGAAAACATTACAACATAATTTTATAGTAACCTTCTCATTTGAACATGAGAACCCCAAAATTGATTCAACACTAAAGAATATAAAAGGTTTAATATTCATTGTTGAACCAGAGGTTGAAATCATGACAAAGGATCAACCACAGAACAGATAGATAGTCAAGGAACTACTGTCATGATATTGTTTGGAGGAAGAAGTATCAGATGAATATGACCCAAGCAATATTTAGATTACATAAATTGAAGGGGAAAGAGAGGTGGAAGGTCCATCTATAGAATCAAAATTATTTGTTGCACCAATCAAGGTGAAAAAATTTAACATTGGGAAAAATGATAACCTTAAAATGGAAAGTATTGGAGACTATTGGGATGAACAAATAGTGGAAAGAATAATAGAGTTACTACATGAATACTGTGAACTGTTCCAAAAAACCTTTATAGAGATTAAAGGCATAGCAGGAGAGCTAGGAGAGATGAATATACCTCTCAAGAATTGCATTTTTGGAACACATTTTGGGATATTGTTGGGACATATAGTCTATAAACAAGGGTTACTAGTGGATCCAGCTAGGATTGCAGTCATTTTCAATTTATAATGACCAAAATCAGTGTGCCAATTGAAACAAACATTAGGACATATAGGATATTACTGGAAATGTATAAAGCGGTATGCATAGATTACTACGTCGAAGGAAAAACTATTCAAGAAGGATATCAGATTCCAGTGGAATGAGGATTGTCAACAAGGGTTGGACACCTTAAATGAAAATATGGTCATAACACCAATCCTATTATTCCTAGATTGGGAAAAGACATTTCTTGTGCATGTATATGCATTGGCCATAACACTTGGAGCAATTGTGACACAACTAGGAGAAAGGGATTTAGACCATCCTATAGCCTTTGGAAGCAGAAAATTGTCAAAATCAGAGAAGAATTACAACACCACAAAAAGAGAAGGCTTAGCCATGGTATATGCACTTCAAAATTTCATGCACAATTTGCTGGGAAAACATTTTAAGATGTTCACAAATCATTCTTCCCTAAAATATTTAGTCAACAAGCCAGTGTTGGGGGGAAGGATCTGTAGACGGTTTCTTTTCTTTCAAGAATTTGATTTTGAAGTGATAGTCAAACCAGGAAAGATGAATATGAGACGAGACCACCTATCAAGGGTAACCAATGGAGAATAAACTACCAACTTGGAAGACAACTTCCTTGATGCGTTGTTTTTTTCAGTACAAATAGATGATGAATATTTTGATGATATTATTGAATACTTGAGTACAAGGATTGCACCAAAAGATGTTAGAACTGCGCAGAAGAAAAATTTAGTCATCAGAGCTGCAGACTATCAAATAATTGCATGACACTTATATAAAATGGGCACAAACAACATTTTGAGAAGGTGTGTACTAGAGCATCAAAGGCCGCAAATTTTGGCAGAAGCTCATGCGGGAATAGCTGGAGGAAATTATGCAGGACAAAATACCGTATAAAAGGTATTGCGTGCAAAACTATGTTGTCCAACAATTCACAGAGATTCTAAGGAATATTTCCATAAATGTGATGTCTGTCAGAGGGTTAGTAAACCTATAAGAAGGGATGAGATGCCCCTGAGACCACAAGTAACTTTGGATATATTTGAAAAATGGGAAATAGATTTTGTTGGGAAAATCCATCAACTAGGAAAAAGGTTAGGAGAAAGATATATCATCACTGCGACATAATACTTGAAAATATGGACAGAAGTAGCACCATTCAAAGAATACAACACAGAGATAGAAAAACACTTCTTGTTCAAGCAAGTGATCACGATATTTGGATGTCCAATAATTTTGATGAGTGAGGAAGGTACTGACTTCATCAACAACACTATCAGGGTTATGACTGAGGATTTTGAAGTCTATCATTAGAAGAGTACACCATACCATCCTAAGGAAAATGGAATAGCAGAAACCTTCAATAAGATCTTGTAGAATGATTTGAAAAAGATCTTCAATGTCAACAGGGATGATTGGGATTTGAAACTACCAATAGTACTATGGGAATACAAGACTACATGCAAGAAGTTAACGAGACAGACACCATTAAGATTTGTGTATGGGAAGGAAGTAGTAGTACAATTAGAATTTGTAGTACCGAGTCTGCACACAGAAGAAATCACCCACATGATAGAAAGAGGTGTAGTGAAGGAGAGGTTGAATCAACTAATGGAAATGGAAGAGAATAGGAATCTAGAAAGATTTCATCAAGAAGTACATAAAGCAAGAGAAAAATCCTGGCATGATAGACATATCAAGAGGAAGAGTTTCAAGGAAGGAGACCTTGTCTTACTCTATGACAGTAAATGGTTTCAACATCCTAGTAATTTTAGAATGCATTGGCTAGGGACCTATGAAGTTAATATTGTCACGGATGGGGGATCTGCATAGCTAAAGGATCTAGCAGGAACATAACTCAAGGGAATGATCAATGGTAGTCGATTGAAACTTAACACGGACAGTCGACCTCCTGATGCTTAAAAGTTCCAGTGTAGTGGGACATACATGTACATAGTGTAATATAGTAGAAGGTAGGATAGAAAATGACAAAAAGAAATAAAAAGGAGAAAAAGAAGGAAAAAGAAATAAAAAAACAGAAAAGAAAGAAAATACAAAAATTACTGGGAAATATTGTGCGTAGAAAAAGTAGACTTAGTGCAACAAAAGGAAAAATGCCAGTGTGTAGAAGATGGGTAACATAAATAAAAATACTGTACACTAAGGAAAAATCACAGTTCAAATGCATGGTGCACTTATAAATTTCAGTGCATTGGAAAAGGGACCAACGGTTAGAAAAGAGAAAAATGATGGTTATGGAAAAAAGGCGGTAACTAGAGGAATTTATTTAAATTAAATGGAATGTACTCGTAGAGTTTCATTGCATTAATCGTATACAAGGAAGATTCTTTGAGAAGCTTCATGACATTAATGGCATCCTCTATATAAAGGGAAAATGTAGGAAACATAAAACTATTATGAAATTGTGAACTCATAGAGCTAGAGAGCACGCAGCTAAACAGGCGAAGAGCAAAGTGTGAACCATTTGAAATCTATTCAGAAAAAGAAACAAGTACCCATTATGGAACTACTGAATATTGGTGCACCGAGCCAAACCACAAGGAAGACTCGAAGAAGCATTAGGGAACCACATGAAACCACAAAGGCTGAGAAAGAAATGACTCATAGAGAGGTGATAGTCGATGTGGACATGATTCCCTCCCCACAAGTTGAGCTAGTGAGTCCCACACTGGTCAAGGAAGAAGCACAAGACCAAAAAATGACCGACATGGAAATTGATTCGCAGGAGAATGAGAAAGGCCGACAAATAAGTGATGCAGAAAACCTACAACAACCTACAAGGATTGAAGTATCCCATCGAACAAATGGTGAAGCCAATGAGCACACAAAGTTTGTAACACCAAGACCACAACCTGAGGTAGGGTCTGCACAACAGTAGGAAGGGTTAGTCAAAGACATAACTGGGTAGCCATATTTAGGCGTAGAGTATAGGAAAGTGGAGGATGGGACCTCTAGCATGACGGTCAGAAGAAAGGGAAAAGATCCCATGGAATGGTCCCTTCACAAGTATCCCAATGAAAAAATCATACTACCGTGCATCCCAGAGGGAGTGCAGGCCCGACCAAAAATTTTGGGTTGTGCAGAAAAGATGAAGTATTCGGACCATGATGTGGCCGACATTGGAAAATTCCCATAATTTGCACAGCAAGTATACATGGACAACATCAACACATGAACCTTTGGTGACCCTATACTGCAACCAAAACAATGGTCAACAGGCCTTTCCAACATAGGTATCCTAAATTTGGTGGAAATTACCCATTTTGGAAGGGGGAAGGAGGTAAATAATTTTGTCAAGCAGTTAATGGCGATCCTCCATGGAGGCTTCTTATGGCTGGAGGAACCCTTCTCAATCATCTTAGAGTTGATTTCATTCATCATGGGCATGTTGTCCATGAGAAAGAGTCTTTCATAGTACCTGGATGACAAGAAAAATGAGAAATATATTGCTAAGGAACTGAAGAAAACATATGGCACAGAGAGGGGCTCACGTGGTATAATAATAATAAAAAATCAGGGATGCAGTCACAAGAGTGGCTGCAAATCTTATGGCATGCAAACTATTAAGAAAGTGTCGCAAGTAGGAATTCCCTGCAGGGGTTTTTGCAGTTGCAGCATAGTGTGCCAATGGAACCATGCTCAGTTGGGCCCCTTATCTATTGAACATGTTCCCTGATGAATGGAAATAGGCATAAGAATTGGGAACATACTTCCATTATTCTTGGTTAATAATTTTGACAACAATAATTGGGTGGAGGAAGCCACCATATTCTTACTTTTGTGACAGAATAGGTTGTTGTCACGCAACGCGGTATACCTCAATGAGGAGCAATTCAGACCCCAAGAGAAGAAGTGGAAACGTAGGTACCTTTTCATGGTACTTCAGTGACATCCATGAAAACATAGAAAACACATGGAGGATTACTCTATGGGTTGTCACGCAATACCAAGGTATTGAAAATTTCAGATCCACGTGACACAACATGTGGGTCCAAGCGCTTAGGGATCCACAGAAGGAATGGTTGCAGTTGTGATACTGTATCAACGTAGAAGAGGTCAAAATGGAAATGAGGAATTAGAAAGATGACTGGAATATCCTATTCATTCATAAGGAAGTGTCTACAAGCAAGGAGGAAGAATTAGAGGCATCTAAGCCTCCTGTAGGAGACATCACTACAATGAAAAGGGTGACACAACAAGGAAATCCCAATCATAATTTGGCGCAATAGAAGAAGGGGAGTGCACCAAAGAAGGATGGACAAGCAGGAAAAAAGAACATTTCCCCAACACAAGAGGAGCAAGGAGTGGGGGACATAGAAATGCAAGAAACACCCTTGACATCCACCACACAGGAAGAAGGGTGAACCAAGTGGCCAATTATACACACAGGCGGGCTGCGTAAGAAGACCAATGCACACAAGTAGTTGCCAAAGTACATGATTACAGAGGGTGACACTGACCTCGTGGTAGAAAAAGTACAAGACTGCATGGCTAAGGAGCTCGAAAAACCCCAACACTAAAGAGGTCAAATTCAAGATGAGTTGGAAGACATAAGGCAGGTCCTCAAGAATATAAGAGTAGTACAAAGGCCTAAAAGGGGAATACAACCCTTCCCCACATCAATAGAAACAGAGGAAAGGACCGTTTTGAGTGAACAAGACACCATCCAAGCCATATTTCACGTGAGCCAAAACTTTCAAGTCACATCTAACATGCTAAATATGGATGGCGTCGTAGCCCAGACACCATTGAAGGATCTGGCCCAGGTAGAGTTGGTATTGGCAAGGATACCAACCAATGCACTATACAAGCTTCAACTCAGTGTCACACAGAAAGTGAAATCATGTGCAAGGATAGATGTGGTGGACTTGCATCACATGAAGAGTCGCAAGGAATATTTAGAACTGGTAGTCGAGCAGGTCAAGCTCGTAACCAAGGAGGAAAAATAACATGTAAACATAATGGAATAGGCTCTGAAAATGGTGTATAATCGCATCCCTAACAATGCGCAAGTAGAAAAAAGAAGTGCAGAGGAGAAGCTCAATCTCATTGCAAAATCTATCAATCAGTATAGGCAATAGATTCAGGAGATAAAGGAAAAAATGGCCCCTACTACTCCTCCCAAGGTCTGAGAGCAGAGGAAACAAGAAGTTTCACTCCACATAGCAGAATTGGAGAAAGAAGTAAGAACAACAGAAGAATTATTCAATAGAGTCGCCCAGTGGTGGACAATCCTAGAAGAGGATGAGAAAGTCCAATAGTGGAGCATGGAGGAGGAAAGACTCAGCACATCCATAAAGGAGATCAGAAAAAGGAAGAAGACAATGAGCATTATGGAGAACCTAAAAGAAAATCAAACTTAAAGAATCTGCAGGCATAGTTAAAATCTGCACAGATGTAGAATCAAGAGAGACAAGTGGAAGTGGAACCACTCTGGGATTAGTCAACGTAGATGATTGCATAGCTAGAGTAGGAGAATAAGAGCATGGTGAAGGCACACACTAAGAGTGCAACACTAATCCATGAAGAGATCATAGCACAATCAGTAGAGGAACTGACATGAAAATCCACGCGGTTCAAGATGAGAGGAAGGAAACTAGTAGAGAAGTTTGAAATTTTGGAAACAACAATAGAAAGTGTGTGCACTAAATAAGTGGTTTGGGATGAGACACATGTTAGCATTGGGGGCTTATTGGGTGCAAGACTATTTTGAGGAAATACAAAATGTTGGTAAGGTAAGGCCCAATTTTGGAGAAGAACAACTGGTAGGAAAAGAAGCAAGTGCAAGGAAAAGTCACATGCAAAGGAGGAACGCATGCAAGCCGCGCAAGAAGGAAAACCTAACCATGTTAGGGTTAGGGTTTTGGCAAGAGATTATAACAGCTAAGAATATTGTAAATTAGTATAAATAAGACCCTAGGAGGTATAGGTTGAGGTTCCGAGTAGTAGTTGAACAATGGTTCTAATGCTAGGATTTAGTGATTGTAATTGAGTGATTGTTGTAGGTTGTTGAGATGGAGAAGAGTAAAGTAGATAGATCTTGAGGGTTAGATCGCAGGTTAAGGAACATGGTGTGATCTAGTTCTCCTTCCAGAGGTTGTTGAAACTTTCCCATGATTGTATGGTTGCATATGTAGTGCACATAACGCCATATTTTACACCAGACTAAATAAAAGAGCCTAAGAAGCCAAATCTTTGTGGACGTAGCCCAGGAGGGGGTGAACCACAGTAAAATATTTGTTATATGTGTTGTTATTGCATATTTACCTTATTTCAGTATTTATATTATGAACGGATGAATGAATAATTGAATTATATCTATTAGAATGCATGCATAAGCTTAAGAGATGAATAAATAATAAGGATAATAGAGAGAATAATCAGATCAAGGCCTAAGAAGATCATAGATAACCCCAGATCCCCACTCATTACTAGACTGAAAACACCAAAGAATTGCAGTCACCCATAGAAATATCTCGGGTGAGTCTACATAGTACATCTTGTGTGTTGTGTTTCTTTCTCATTTACGAGAAGGGTTGATAGTTTTAGAGGGTTTTGTTGGAAACCTATTCAGATATGAACCTGGGTCAGCCCAATGAAGTAGTTATAAAGAGTGATATCCAACACTACAATATTTCAGGAGAACAACCCCAATGTCTTATCCCAAGGCATCACACTCCAGTACAAAGGTCTTGGTGAAGTTAGGTAGATCCAGAATGGGAGTAGTGCACATAGTCTCTTTGAAAGTTTGGAAGGAATGGTTGGTTGCTAGAGTCTAACTGAAAGAATTATTTTTAAGGAGCATTGTGAGGGAAGCTAAAATTTTTCCATAATTCTTAAAAAACTTATGATAATAGCCTGTCAAACCTAGGAATCCATGTAGACTTTTAAGAGTTTTCAGATGCGGCCAATCCTACATAGCTTCATTTTTCTTTGGATCCACTCGGACACGATATTTGCCAACAATATGTCCCAGGTACTCAACTTCAGAGGATCCAAAAGCACATTTTCACTTCTTAAGGAAAAGTGTTTTTTGAGACAATAGCTTGAGAAATTGATCCACATGGGGAAGATAGGCTTGCCACATTTTTCTATAGATGAGAATATCATCAAACAAAACCAAGACAAAATGATGGGGGAAAGGATGGAATACATTATTCATGAGACATTGAAAATTGGAGAGGCCAAATGGCATAAACAAGAACTCATAGTGAACCTCATAAGTTTTGAATGTTGTCCTGGGAATGTCTTCTTCTTTCATACAAATCTAGTGGTAGCTAGAGTGTTAGATTTTTAGCTTGGGAGATACTCCACATATGTGTCTTGTATATGGAAGTTACCTTGTACCTACACTTCTAGAGACTTGAATTTATAATGGGTTTTTATAAAGTTGTGATAAAGTGGTTATTTTATTAAAGTGACTTTTTAATGAAGTGTACCTTCTAATATTAAAGTGACTTTATTTCATAAAGTGTACTTATGTAATAAAGTGAAATGTACTTTAATATTTAAAGTGATTTATTTTGGAAGGAATGAATCATGGCCCTTGATATTGTAAAGGAAATATTAGATCTTTGCCTTTGAATTTAGGGTTGGGGAAGGTGAAAATACACTTGGGAGGGATGATGTCATTTTCATATTTTATAAAAGAATGCATTGGGTAGTTTGCAGGACACAAGAAGAGGAGATTGAGAGAGAATTTCTTAGTAATATTGAGAGAGGAAGGAGGGAAGAAAAGAGGGCACATTTCCCAAGAGACTTTGGGCAAAAATCCCAAGGAGGATTTTATGTTTTGTGGGTGCTAAATTTTTTGTTGTTAGAGAGTTTGTACTATACGGATCTGCATGGTCCATACAACAGGATGGGATGGAACTAAATTGAGGCATCTTGTTGCAAAAAGTTTGAGGAAGGAATTTCAGTGTTTTCTATTGGAGAAAAGGGTAGTTATGTTGATGTCTACACAAAAAATATTTTGGCACGCATTTCAAGGTGATGGAAAGGGAAAATGCATATAGCTATACGAATTTTCTAGGCACAGAAATTGGGGCAGATTTTGGGATAGTTTTGGAGTTGTGAGGTATTTGTGTCTTGGTTGGAAATTGTGTAATTGTTGTTGATATGTAATTTCCTAAAGTTGAATAATAAGATCTCTCTCTCTCTCTCTCTCTCTCTCTCTCTCTCGGTTTCCCCACATTGGGGTTTTCCCTGGCATTGCCTAAATTTATGAGTTATTCATGGTTGATTGAATGTTGTTCATTGTGTTTATTTCGCTGCATAAATTGCTTAGCAATGTGTATTTCTGCTCATGGTAATTTTAGAATTTGGATTTTAGACATTTCAGAGTTCATGCAAAAGAATTATCTCTAGGTTTCTAAGTGTATGAAAGAATATTATCTTGTTGATTTTGTCATTAAATTTCCACATGGTATCAGAGCTTGGGATCTGAGTGACAGTGAGAAGTGATATT
>CBVK0103606463.1:0-10505 GCA_900067695.1 Picea abies | reverse complement strand
GAATTGGAACATTTGTGCCACTTGGCGAAATACTATCAGGACACCACACATGTTGTGGTGTTCCTAAGGAGCGAATTCCAAGAGGCCTATAACAAATTTACAGACGAGCGACACCTATTCAATGCAAGAATAGTCGAGCTCCAGGAAGACACCCTCATGGCACTTGTGACATGAAAAAATATGGAGTGGTAGTACGAGAAAGTGCAACAAGCTGTAGAGAGAGTTGAATACATCGGTGCGGTCCAACAACGTCGAGATACAGAAGAACATGACATTCAGGTGTTAAAAGAGAGCAGCATTGATTGGATAAGAAAATCGATCGAGTATTGAGAAAACTTGGCTCGGGAACCTCACCAATAAATCCAAGAGAAATGGGCCAAGTGCGAGAAAAATTAGATGAAGATAAATTGGGTAATGAAAGACATCGGACTCCCTGAGTTCGACACACCTGACGAATTTGTCGACTTGCACGACATATTCAAGTCGCACACTGAGCAAAAATCATCATGGGTCGAAGAAATAACAAATGGCACCAGTTCAGGTGCGACAGTTTATGGAGAATCCGATCAAAGCTTAGTCTATGCTACAACAGTTAAGTTCCGGTATAGTCAAGTATCGAGCGCATGCATTAGAGATAAGAGAGATTCACTTGGCCCTAATGGAACAACATAGACTCTGATACGCCAACACCTATGAGGATCTGTTCATCAAGTGATCAGAGGACGAGAAGAGTCACCCTCTTAAGTGATATCTTGAGATGACCTTTAGAAAAACTGATAGAAAAGAGTGGCATGTGGCGAATTTTGTTTTACGTAGTTGTGCTTTAATTATTATTATTATTTAACCTTATGTTATGAATAGGGGCATCGATCGATTAGTTGGGGTCGATGCTTGTTGCAAGAAACTCTCATTTTTTGGTTTTGTTAAGAACTATTTCGGAGCTGCCTTTAATTGAGAAGTTCTTTTGGACCAGAGACAAGTCTGTGTTTTGATCAAATGCATGTATGATTGGATGTAGACAAGAATTATTTCTTATTTTGTCTGATGAATGGATGTTGTAACGAGTAAGAGCTACTAAATCTATTGATAAGTTATTTGATGCAATGTTTTACAGTTCTTTATTTAATGATGAAAATAAATCTTTTTGTTATTATGTGATTGATGATTAGAGTTGAGTGAATTATTTTACTTGATTGATGATTAGAGTTGAGTGAATTATTTTACTTGCCATCATTTATCACATGCATGTTTTCTTCTGATAATTTGTATCTCAGTCAGTGATCAGAATACTCACATGGTTAACGTATTAGTATTAGGCATGTGGTAGATGATCACCGCCTACATGTTAGAGTAAAGGGCTATCCCAAGCTCCACCTCTTCTCGAGTAGTTAAACTAGTTCCCACTTTGTTGCCTAGTTGGTTTATACCGGATTTCATCTTATATCAGTCCCACCTAAGAGAAAATACAAAAAAGAGAACGTCTTAACTGAAGGAGAAAACCTTCACAATAAAACGTAAATACCATCGATTATTTTGGCCAGATTGCAAAATCTGGAGAACTATTCCACCATCAAATGCTGCAGAGTCTAATTGGGCCTCGGTGGCAGGTTTGGTTCCTGCTATTGAGTTAAATGGATTTAGGACCCATCAACAAAACCCCGGGAGAGGTAACTTTCATTGCATCTATTGTAATAAATATGTCTCCTTGAAAGATATTGTTTTAAGAAGAAAATATATATTTCTCAAGAAAATTTTAGTAAAGACGAAGGTGAAAACTCTTAAACCTTGTTTCCCAAATATAATAGTTTTGATTCCAAAGATGATTTTGTATGGTATTTAAATAGTGGTTGCTCAAATCACATGACATGAAACACAATTTTGTTTGTAAAGTTAGATGAGAGTATGAAGGGGAAAGTAAACTTTGATAATGAAAATGAGGTAAGGGGAAAAGGTACCCTTTCCATAAAAGTCAAGAATGGAAGTATTATGGATATACATGATACTTTTTTTGTTCCAAGTTTAAAGAACAACTTGATTAGCATAGAGAAGTTAAATTATAAAAAATACAAGATTGTTTTTGAAGGAAAGAACCAGATAATAAGATATGTGATGGTTGTGCAATCAGGAAGCAACATAGAGATAACATTCCCCATCATCATTTTAGAGAAAGTGAACCTTTTTCCTTAGTACATGCAGATATTTGTGGCCCCATACAGACTTTATCTCTTGGAAAGAATATGTATTTTCTTCTCTGTGTAAGTGATTTTTCAAGGATGTCTTTGGTCTATTTCTTAAGTGAGAATTCTCAAGATTTTATTTGCTTTCAAAAATTTAAAGCACTTGTTGAGAAGGAATCATGATACTATTTGAAAGTATATTGAAAACTGATCGAGGCAGAGAATCCACCTCTAATGAATTCAAATAATTTTGCAACTTACATGGAATCAATGAGTTAACTATTGCATATAGTCCTCAACAAAATGGAGTAGCGGAGAGAAACAAACAAAACAAATGTAGAGATGGCTAGATGTATGTTAAAAGAAATGAGTTTTTCAAACATGTATTGGAAAGATGCATTGCATACAACTACATATATCCTCAATAGAAGTCCAACAAAGATGGTTAAAAATTCTACTCCTTATGAAGCTTGATTTTGTAGAAAACCAACTATTTCTCATCTGAATATTTTTGGGTTTGCATGCTTTGTTCACTTTCCTGCGCAACAAAAAAAGAAATTAGATGGAAAATAAGTGAAATGTATTTTCATTGGATATTTAGAAGAAAGAAAGGATTATAGGTGTTGTGATCCACTTACTAATAATACTTATGTTAGTATATATGTGATAATTGATGAAGGGGGAGTTTATATCAAGAATGAAGGAGAAGATAAGGTGCTTACTCCGTGTATTGAAAATTTAATTTTTGATAACAATGATCAATATTTCCATCCCTCTACTATAAGAAATATAGGCTCACCTTCAAGGAGCTATCCATCAAATACATCTTCATCTTCTTTGACAACAAGATCTCATGTTGATACAATACAGTAAACACCTCCATTTAGTCCACCTATATAAACAAGAAATTTGAAGGAGATATATGAGACATCTAGGTATGTTGGTGATAATTTTGCTCTTTTTTATTCTTCCCATGTTAAACCTTTTAATTTTAAAGAAACTTGCACTGATGAACCATGGGTGCAAGCCATGGCAGATGAAATGTCACAGATTGAAAAAAATGATGCATGGGAGATAATTTATCTTCCTCATGGAAAATCCACTATTGGTGTAAAGTGGGCTTACAAGCTAAAATTTAATATTGATGGAAGTATTTCAAAGTATAAGGTACATTTAGTTGCAAAAGGATATGTGCAAAAATAAGTCATTGACTATGAGAAAACATTTGCTCATGTAGCAAGAATTGAAATTGTAAGAACTTTTCTTTCCATTGCATATCAGTTAAAGTTAACAGTTTATTAGATGGATGCTAAATCCATTTTCTTAAATTGATATTTGAAGGAAGAAGTTTATGTTGAAAAACCTCAAGGTTTCATTGTTAAAGGTAAATAAGATAAGGTTTATAGGATTAAAAAGGATATTTATGGTCTAAAAAAATCCCATAGAGCTTTATACTCTAGAAGTGCTAGATAACTATTGTTGTTAGCACTCTTATTTTCATAATTTAATTTTGGCATTAAGGGCACTATAGGTAGTTCCGGTAGCATTTCTTTTATCAAATTTCTTTGAAGATTTCTTCAGGAGCCAAGCATGGGGTTGTGCATTTTTTTAAATGCATTAAAGGCACCTCAAGCCTAAACAGGCTTTTGTTGTGATATTGGGAATATGCTCAATTTCCAAGCATCAAAATGAGCAAAAAGGTTTGAGGTTTTGATCATTAGGTCCCACTTGTCGATCAAATGTTATATTCAGCAGTTCAAAATCTCGAGATCATGTAAAAAGGAAACACCATCGAAGACCTTTAAAAGTTTTCCAAAATATTGGCTCTTCAGGCTAATCTCCAATTCATTATAAAAGCACCCGAGAATGAAAAAACACCTATAGATGATTTTTATCATTGTTGAAGCCACGTATTTACAATATGTAAGGGTTTTGAGCTATTGCAGTTATATAGTTCGATGTTAATGGAAAAATTTTGTGTGCTCATGGATGTTGAAATGGGCATAAGAAATTATGAACTTATGGATTGAATGGTGGTTCTTCATCTTCATACGGTAAATCAAGCAACTTCCAAGTTTAAGAAAGACATCATTAAGCGTGAGAAGAGTCTACATGTGTACTCTGTCTCCAACAAACGAAGATAAACATCAACAGTTGTTCGATTGTCAGTGCACAGGTGTCAAGACTGTTGCCAACATATATCGACAACATTTTTATAAGGTTCCAAGCATAGACCAAGGATCGAACACTAACTAACAAGTCACACCATAAAGCCCAGGGACCAAGGCAGCACGCACCAGAGGTTGAAATCCAAGTTTCAATAACGAGCTTCAATGTATGCCAAAGCGCTAATCCATGAAGGATAATACCTTGAAATTATTTTTACCAATCTGATCTTCTACAATGGTCAATATTTATTTCTACTACTGGAGGCAGAGAAGTTACAAGATTTTAAGAGCATCCCCATATTTTCAGTGAGTTAGTGGTAAATCAGTTTCTAAATACAAAGGATCAATTCCAACATCTCCAACAACTTGAAACACCTGACAGTAATCAGCTTATTCTGGACATTTGATTCCTGCATTCCCAAATTCATTATTCAAGATGGAATGCAGAAATCAACAAGTGGCAGTCAAAACACAAATGAAAACAAGGATACAAATGTCAATAGAATCCTTTTTTTTTAGCATATGTGGGACACCTATCTTCTGATGTGTCGTGCTCTCTCAAGCAGTCAATTTCAAGATTTGAAGGGGAATATTGAGAATTTCTTATAGTTAATAGGGTAGCATATCTGGTGGAAGAGTATCTGGAATCAAAATATTTGAATTAATTTTGGATTTCTGCAAATCAATAACATATGGAAATTATAGGATCTTGATTGCAGATTCTTAGTTTTGAATGAACTATGATAAGAAAGATGAAGTGTCGAGCTCTTCTCATCTTCATCATATTCAGTAAGTTAATCAAGCATCTCCAGATGTGAAGCATTCAAAGGTGTTAAAATATTCAACAAATACTCCCAGATTTATAGGAAACATTTTATGTATTCGAGAACTTAGTTGACATCTCACCTATCAGTTGGTGATTGATGATAATGTGATAGTCAAATAATTGGTGACAAAGCATGGAAGACAGAAATTATAGCATTTGATCCTAGTAGCTTCCCAATTCCTTGCAACAACTATAGATTGTTTTTTATTTTATTTTTAGTTTGTTGTTAGAAATTTACTCCAGAAATTTTGTAACAGCTCGTAATTGTAGTGTTCTATAAAGTCTATGTTTTGTAATAAGAAAAGGGAGAGATGATTCAGTATGATGGACTGAGAGAAATCTACATAGGGTTTCGATACTTGTTTTGTCTTGATATGTTATATTTAAAGATTGTTTTGATTCATCTTTTTTTATGTAAAGACTTCATCTGCTAATAAAGTTAATGGTTATTTTTGTGTTCCTTATCTGTTTATCATATTCCTTTTTTCTTCTAAAACACTTTACTCATGTTATATGATATATGTCAAATGCTTATGTGGTGAGAAGTTTGCTTTAAAGGATTTTCAATAATATTTTCCACATTGGTGTTTATTCTCCTTCAATCTTATTTGGAATGATTTCTAGATAAAGTTTTATTCTTGTACTGCATAAGGACATTAAGGAAAAGATTTGTTTATTGGTGGATTTATTAGTTTTGTCTTGCCCTTCTCTCAATCACATCACTGATAGGTTTAAGTCACAAGCCATTATTTTATTTATCTGGCTTGCTTCACCTAGGTAAGTGATATTAACAAATCATATCATTAGCTCCTTTCAAACCAAGCAAGATCTATCCATCTCTAAAACCCCTATTGAACATTTTGAAACAAGGTTTGATAGTATTGACTCAATAGAAGTATTGAGATGACTTCTAGCATTGACATCTTTTGGTGTTGTTGTCGGAAAATGAAAAGAACCAAGTAATATTCCCTGGGAGAACGACATTAATCAGATACTCTTATTGATGGTGAACATGAAGTGAACACATATATCAAATTGCATATCATTCACCTGGCGACTCCACTCCATGAAGGAAGAACCTGTTAGCGACTTCACTGATACGGGACAACCATAGCCATGGAAGCTATCTTGGCTCGGAGGTATGCTTTATGTGACTTCTCAAATATAGTCGGTTTTCCACATCCAGTGTCGATTATAACTGAGTGGGACGATTATCTTCCGAGATTCAGAGGAAGCAAGCATGATCATCCTGGTGAGCACTTATTTAATTTTCATAAATTCATGCTTGAACATGGTTTTGTTCATGAGGATGTCCTAATCAAGTTGTTCAAATTTTATTTAGAAGAACATGCTTGTGAATGGTGTCAATCCCTTCCTGCTGCTAGCATTCATTCTTTGAAGGAGTTTCATATTGCCTTTCATCATCATTATAGAAAGATTTATCTGGTTGATCTTATGTTTGATAATTGTTGTAAAGAATTTGAATTCCATATCCATCATTCAGTTAATATTCCTTATGATTGTGAGGATGTTAGTGATAGTCATATTGTAGACACATTTGTCCTTGATTCAAATGTCTCTAAATGTTTTGACTATGATATCGAGGATGCCTCAGATTTTGATAAAGAACAAGTTGTTGATATGCATCCAGTATCCCAAGAGCTACAAAAGAAGTTGATCTTTCATTTTGGAGAAGATATCAAACAAGATTTGATTAGTAGTAAAATCAAACTGTTGTGATGTTCAGATTTGCAAATAGTTGAAGGTGGCAGCCATTATCAGAAAGAAGATATGCAAATACCTTTTGATCTTCAATTGAAACAATAGGAAGAGGTATTTATTTACAACTTCATTGATCCTTTTGTCGATTATTTGAAGTCTTTGAGAAATACAAGAGGAAAATTGTTATTTTTGAATGAAGGTTGGTTCTATTGTCCTTTTGGATCGCACTTCTATAAAATTTGGGTTCCGACATTCATCATTTCCATATCATAAGTTTCACTAGTTAGTCAGATATTTATATGGCTTCATTGGAAGCATGATTTTACCTAATCTAGAGGAAGCAGTTGATTAGGAAGGAGTAGGAAAAATAAAGCTCGGTCCTCAAGCATCTTGTTTGAAATTAGTTTTCAGTTTCAAAATAAAGAGCAAAGGTGCTTTTAGGCACACAATTTTCCTGAATAGAGATGAAGAGGGATAAGGCCACTATTTTTCAAGTTCTTGGCAACTCATAGGGAGTATGTCATCCCCCATGGAGCCCATGTTATCACTCAAAATGTAACGGTAAAATTTTAAGTGTTTCATTAGATCAAGGCTTAGTTTGCCCATTTCCCAAGGTATTTTTCCCATTGTCATAATTGTCAGTTTCCCCATAAAGACTTGACAAGGTCTCATTGATCTCTTTTTCTCAATATTCTCGTGACTCTGTCTTCTGACCTGCATTCCAAAAAACAAAAACAATAAATAGTTATTGTTTCCTAAAACCCTAGTTTTGTGTCTCTTTATATTTTCAAATAAAAAATATATTTTTTATTTGTAAATTTTATGAAAAAAGTGGTGTGTTCTTAAGTGACCTATGTCTAATCCAAAAGATAAGCTTATCAATCATTCTAGTGCATATGCCAAGTTCTTAAGTGACCTATGTCTAATCCAGAAGATAAGCTTATCAATCATTCTAGTGCATATGCCAAAGTCCACATTCAACACCTATCAAGCGCCAAAATCAAAGCCTAGCGCCAAACCAATGGATCTTTTGTGTTCTACACCTCGAATCACTATGGAAGTGTCGACACTTTTAAAAAACATGATCCTTGATTCCCCAATCCATGTGGGATATGTCCTACTAGGAAAATAAAAAACACAGGCTTAAAAACCCTCAAGCGCAAGGTGTCAAAGAGAGAATACCAACGATGAAAGTGTCATCTGTCGAGTTTTGCAGGTTGGAGGAAAAGAACCCTGATCGATAGCACCTGGAGTTGAGAAACGCACACGGTGTCATGATAGGGAAAGAACCTGAGCTAGCTCTGTATAGTGTACACATTTTACCAAATAATTTGATGTACAGGAGGTGCACTACGAAATCATAGGTGCGCTACAAAATCTTTGGGCATTGCGAAGATGTCAACAGAAGAATGAAAACGAGTTATCATCGGTTGAAGGTTTTGACCATCGATCTCTGGTTTCCAAATGTCAAACGGTTGTGTACCAAACAAAGAGAACACCAAGTGCCAAATGTCTTGATAGATATCCAATTTTTAACATTGTAGATTTTCAAATTGCTACATATTGCTCAAGTTTTCTAAAGGAGGTCAAACACCAGCACTGAATCGATATACATGCGCTACAAAATTATTTCCAGCGCTAGTTTCAATTTCAAAATGGTCCTATTACATTGTGGAAGTCATCATTCTTTTGAATAAATAGGTATGTCAAAAAATTACAAGTATGGTATCAAATTGAAAGATCCCACGATGGGTTTGTGCATACCAATCGAGATCAAGAATCATTCAAGCGCTGAGGTGTTATGTGCACCAAGATATATCTTGTAAAATTGAACAAAGTTGCAGGTTCTTTTGCATCCCTCTTGAAGTCAGGAAAAATGAGTATGTTTGGTACTCTTCTTATAATTTAGAGTAGTGTAAAGAGGGTTTCTGAATATCCATTAAATCTAAGCTCGAGACATGGGGAAGTGCCTATATATTGAGTATTGACAAAAAATTATTCAATGTTCAATAATTCAAGTGTTAAGTTGAGCAACCTGAAACTATGTTTGTGTTAAATGCAGACAAAGGGCCCTAGTTGGAGTGTGTGGTAGATAAATCCACTAAACTTGAATCACATATTGTTATTACAGAACATTGTGAGATTGAAATGGAGAATTTTCTAGTTGAGAACAGTTAATAGAATGCATCAAACGGGCTTTATACAAATCAAAGATTTGAGGCAACACATGTAGGTGGAAATCAAAGGTCAAAACTAGGCATCAGTTGAGAATATTTTGGATACAGGTGGTAGAGTATCACAATCCCCCAGATCATGAATGCAGAATCAACTCTCTGATTTCACTCCAGATCCAGCATGATCATAGATGATCGGATTTCATGATCAGATGTCAGAAGGACTATATTGAAAAAAAATCCTAAGATTTAGAGGGAATGTTACACTTTTCATTTATTTGTAAAGACAGTTCCAAAAGATAAGAATTTAGGTGCAATAGGTGTCATAATCTTGTAGTTGTTTACTATTTTGGGAAAGTAGTTAGAATAGGTGTCATAATCTTGTAGTTGTTTACTATTTTGGGAAAGTAGTTAGATAGCTCGAGTCTTGAGCTTAGGAGAGAGTTTTTTATTATATAGATGTTTGAGAAATATAATAGGGGGAAGGAATACTTGAGAGGTCTGAGATAGAGTCTCCAAGATCCAAAAGGGAGCTGCAAAGAATGAAAAGTCTTTGATTTGAAATTGCAGACCTGTATTGTTTTTTATGTAAACAAGTTTCCGCTGATAATAAAGAACATGATCGGTTTGTTGTCTCTATTCTTTGTTAAACCATTTTCTCTTTAGGAAATTTTTGTGCTGAAATGATTATTGTATAGGATATGCTCTAGCCCTTGCCACATGAATATATGATTTTTAATTTAGGTTTTAGAAAGGTTTTCTGAAAATTAATTTTTTCCTCCTGTTGTCATATGTATTGAAGATCTTTTCCTCCTGTTGTCATATGTATTGAAGATCAGGATGCTCTTTGATCATTCTCAATTTTTGTTCCTCATAATTATTCATTACATTTCTCTTTATAAGAATTGTAATTGATCTAAGATTTGTTGACCTGATTTTCTGCCCGTAGAATGTTAGGTCAGGGTTATATTTTTTTCATGGAGTCCATGCCCAATGGTTTCATTGCCTTCTTGATTAATTTCACCACTCTCAAAGTTTCCTAAAAAAAAAACAAATCAAGTATTTTTTATTTCAAGATGTGCTAGGATTTCTCTTAAGCATTCTAAGAACAACTTATAGTGATAAAAGATTCCATATTGCAGAGTAAGTGAATGCGCCTTTGGGCCTTTGATTTTTCGCATGTTGATGAGCTTGGTTTTCTCTTGTGTCAGTGATTTGATAAAATCCTCAAGAGAAGGCATATTCTAAGTGGTTCCGGAGGAAAATATGACTGAATGGAATGTGGACATGAACACAGAGAATTCAGTACCAAGTTTGGAGAGAATGGTGAGAACCATTTGTTTCTCCTCCTTATATTTATCAACCCCACAAGCTTTGAATTGCGATAGTAAATCCTTGAATTTTGTAAGGAAATATTGGATATTGTCAAAGATTTTTG
>CBVK0103606461.1:0-18888 GCA_900067695.1 Picea abies | reverse complement strand
TCAGATGCTCTTCTGACCTCACACATTAGGGGGCATCTGTTATAACCCTACATTGCACCACACCTTCTTACCTGGCATCAGGCCAACTCATTTCCATTCCTTGCCAAAGCCATGCTGAATAAACTCTTGAAAATCCTCTTAAATCAAGTAAAATGTGCCCTAACCTACTGCTGCACACGTTGGAACGCTGGCAGGCCTACGACTGCACGCGTTGGAATGCTGGCTGGCCTACTACAACCCGCGTTTACCTAACAAAGCACAAAAATAGGAAAGTTGCGGACAGGACGAAAAGATTTGGGTTAGTTAACTGAAACTCCCAGCCATGCATGGCCGAGAGTTCATCCAAAACCCTAGCTCCTTCTAGCCTATAAAAGAAGGGGTAGGGGTACTATTTGAGAGAGGAAAAAGATAGCAAAGAAACTCTGCCCAATTGCCGAATCCATTTGTCCCAACCCTTTAGCCTTTCCTCGAGCCTAATAAGAATTCAAGCAAAGCAGTTGGAGGACAAAGAAGAGGAGGAGCCCAGGATCAGGATCGAGGAACGGTGGCTGGTCTCTATCATTATTGTAAGTTGATTCATCTTGAGATTAATAAAAGAATACTTTTCCCATCCCAATGCACGAGTGATATATATTTTATTTGATTTATGCTTAATCTCTAACCCTTAGGTAGAAAAATAGCATGCATGCATAGTGTTTTGTCTTGATTGCAGGATTGTCTTTGGAAGGAGCAGCGAAAGCAAGAGGATAAAGCGCAACGGAGGATCTACATCAAACATCGATAGAAAAAGGTTAGTAGGTATTTTCCATGCTTGTGTGTGAAAAAGGGGTTTGAGTATTGGGGTGATAGGTTAAAAGTGTTTTCTTTAAGGTCATGATCTGTGTACAAGTTCAGCCCTAGCTTGTTAGTCCGTAGGGTATTATTTCCCAACAACAGAAAGTTAGAATGAGAACCTACATAATGGCTTTAGGTGTAGATGTCTGGGATGTGGTAGACACTGGTTATGTAAAGCCAGTTGTACTAGCTAATAAGGATGATAAGCTAGAATTTAGCTTCAACGCTAAGGCTATGAATGCTATCTTGAGTGGGCTTGTAGAAGCATAATTCGTGAAATTTATGCACCTAGGAACTGCCAAAGAAATGTGGGAAAAACTCATTAGTAGTTATGAAGGTAATGAAAAGGTAAAGGATGCCAAGCTTCAAACCTACATAATACAGTTTGAACAGCTGAAGATGAAGGAAGATGAAACTGTTGGAAAATACTTTCTGAGAGTAGAAGAAATGGTAAATGCAATGAAGGCACTTGGTGAAACAATTGAGGAAACTTCTTTAGTTCAGAAAATCTTGAGATCTCTCCCAGATAGGTTCAACCTAAAGGTCTCTGCTATAGAAGAACTTAATGATCTAAAAACCTTGGAGTTTGATCAACTACTAGGAACATTGATTGCATATGAAATGAGAATAGTTAAAGATAAACCCACCTCTAGAGAAGCATCATTTAAGGCAGTCAAGAATGAGGAGTTTGAGCCCGATGAAATTGAAGCAAAATTTGTGAAGAGACTGAAGAAGGGATCAGGCAAATACAAAGGTAAATTACCTTTCAAATGCTTCAACTGTGGTAGGATAGGTCATTTTGAAAATAAATGTCCTCACAAAGGAAAGGATCAGACTTGTGATGATGAGGAGAAGTACAAACACATAAATTTATTTAAAGAGAATAACTTTAAGAAGAAAAGTCTTTGCGTAAACAATGATGATGATCCTTCAGATGATGAAGACAATGATTCATCTATTGAAGATAAACTAAATGACTTCATACTTATAGCCAAAGAGGACTATGATAATAAAAACACAGGGAGTGATGTGAATGAAGAAGAAGCTGTGGTTGACATGGAAGGAGAACTGATCAGTGCACTGGAAGAGATTGTTAGACTAAGAATCAAGAACAGAAAGCAAAGACAATTGCTGATACAGTTCGAGAAAAACAGTAAAGAACCTGATAAAGACCTTGTACTACTAAAAGTATAATTGGAAGAGGCAAAGAAAATCGAAGACATTCTGAAACAACAATTATCAGAAAAGAAGGCAAGATGTGAAGCATTAGAACAAGAAGTAGTGAAAACTAGGAAAGAGATGGAGAAATTTCAAGCCTTGTACAATCAGAATCTGTCAAGTATCAAAGCCTCAGAAGGATCAGCCACCATTCTAAATCATCAAAGGAATCCAAATCTAAAAATTGGTTTGGGTTATGAAGAGGGATCAAGCAGTGGTAAGCCAGGAAATGAAGAACCCATCAAGTTTGTCAAAAGTACAACTAATGACAACAACAAACCTACACAAACAAATGAAGACAATCAGCCACCCAGGATGAGTAAAGAAAAAGGCGCTAGGACTGAATCTGTAGAACGAAGAAACAATGCGCTCTCTACTGAAAGAAGTCATCAGCAAGGAAGAAATTGATTTGCTCAAAGAAGACAAGCATTTTCCAGGTACAAAGAATTTTTCTATGGCTATTATTTCTACTGTTCTAACTTTGGTCACAAAGCTGTAAATTGTTCCTTAAGACTTAGACATTAGCAATTAAGATTTTAAAGGAATAAATACTTGCCATAACAAAGAATGATGCAGCCAAGTAACAAACCTTCACAGATTGCCAATTGCCAAATTAAGTCTAGGGACATGCAACTAAAGAGGTCAAGAAATAATCAACAGTCAATGAGTAGACAATGCCGCACCAATAAGTTTGACCTGTTGAACAATGAGATTGAATGCTACATCTGTCATAACTATGGACACAAATCCATTGACTGTTGTTTAAGGAAATATGAACCAGATTTGAAATCCCCTGCTGAAAATGTCAAGTTTTGGAAGAAGAAGGAAAGTGACAAGTGTAGATTAGTGTTGTCCGCTCAAAGAAAAGAGAACCCTCAGTATATAGATAGTGGATGCTCCAAACACATGATGGGAGACAAAGGCAAATTTCTATCTCTAAGTGAAAGAAAATCAGGAAACATAACCTTTGGAAATGATGCTCCAGGGAAAATAAAGGGCAAAGGGATGGTGAGCTTAAGTAATGGAAAAGGAAAAGCCCAAGATGTTCTACTTGTAGATGGGCTGAAACATAATCTTCTTAGTGTAAGTCAAATGTGTGATAGAGGATGTGAAGTGGTGTTCACGTCCAAGAATTGCAAGATAAAATATGTAACCTCAGGACAAGTGGTGGCCAAAGGCATAAGGACATAAAATAATGTATATGTGCTGAAAGAAAATAGAGAAGAATGTCATCTAAGCAGACATGATGAAAGTTGGTTATGGCATAGGAGACTTGGACATCTAAACTTTGACCACTTAATCAAACTAAAAAAACTCGAGGTAGTAAAAGATCTTCCGAGGATATCAAAGCCCCAAGATTCAATGTGTAAACCCTGCCAAGCAGGGAAGCAAAACAGGACACAGTTTAAGTCCAAGAGATTTACTTCAACAGAAAAACCACTCCAACTAGTTCATATGGATTTATGTGGACCATCAAGACAGGGAGGCACAGGTAAATAAAACTACTTCATGCTGATTATCGATGATTACTCCAGACTTACTTGGGTTGCCTTTCTCAAATAAAAAGATGAAGCATTTGAGAAGTTTAAAATATTTAAGGCTTTAACAGAGACTCAAACATGCAAGAGGTTAAAGGCAGTAAGATCAGATCGGGGAGGAGAGTTTATGTCAAGAGACTTCAAGGAATTCTACGATGAGCATGGGATCAAGAGAGAATAAACAATCCCAAGAACTCCACAACAAAATGGAGTTGTTGAGAGGAAAAACAGAACAATGCAGGAAATGGCCAGGTCAATGATGAATGAGAAGAACATTGGCCAAACCTACTGGGTAGAAGCAATACACACAACAGTCCATGTTCTTAACAAATCTCACCTCAGACCACAAAGTGACAAGACACCTTATGAACTGTGGTTTGGAAGACCTGCCTCAATCAAACACTTCAAAGTCTTTGGGAGTAAATGCTACATAAAGAATAATGATGAGAACCTTGGAAAATATGATGACAGGGCTAATGAAGGTATCTTCTTGGAGTATGCTACAAACAGTAAAGGATACAGATGTTATAATAAGAGGCTGCATAAAATGGTTGACTGTATTAATGTAAAAGTTGATGAAGGAATCCCAACAAGAGACATGTACAGGAATGAGTCTTCTACATAAGACATAGCTAAAGCTAAAGATAAACAGGTCCAAGAATCAGAAAATGAAGACTCTGAATCAGATGAAGACTCAGACACTCAGATAGACTCAAATCAGCAGTCAACTTCAAATTCCTCCTCCAGAATCATTCAAAAGAATCATCCTGCAAGTCAGATAATTGGAGAAAAAGACAAAGGTGTACAAACCATGAGAAAGATAGTCAAAATCACCAAACAATCTCATATAGATTTCATATCCATACTAGAACCTAAGAATTTCAATGAAGCCGACAAAGATGATCACTGGGTTAAAGCAATGAATGATGAACTTTATCAAATTGAGAAAAACAATACGTGAGAGATGGTTCATAGACCTGAAGGTAAAAACGCCATTGGCTTCAGATGGATCTTTAAGAATAAGTTGAATGAGAAAGGATAAGGGTGCCATCAATGTGTCTAAAAATATTGTATTCCACTCCAAGATCAAGCATATTCCCATAAAATATCATTTTCAGAGAGAGCAGGTCACCAATCAGATTGTTTAGGTCCATTACATTCCCACTACTGAACAAATTGCAGACATCTTTACTAAACCCCTAGCCAAGACACCATTTGAATATCTCAGACAGAAGTTGGGTGTCATCCCGTCTCACATCTAAGAGAGTCCATCCTGTTAGGGGGAGTCTTGTATTGGTTGCATATCTGATACCTCCTAAAATTAATGCAACAACTTAGGGGGAGCATGTTTTCTTTGACATTGATGTCAAAGGGGGAGAAAAGAATAGGGGTTCCTTTGTTGCCATCAATTCCAAAGGGGGAGAGTGTTGGCATGTTTTACAGACAATGTACGCTTTTCATTGATGGCAAGTACAACAACGATGATGGCTTGACAAGATGAGAGTATGCATTGACAAAAAAATAGGAACAAAGTAAGCTCAGGAGGAGTTAGCACAGAGTCGAATGCAGTATGAAGGTATGCTTGTTCATTTGATGGAAAACAATTAGGCAACGAAGACCAGGAGTGCAATGATGATTGAATAACAAGATCACATTTTTGGTCAAACTTCATTTTGGATTTTTCGACTATTGGGATTTTGGATATCGGGAGTCGGAGAAGTCAGAGACTCTCAACATCAGGAGTCACGAAATGTCAAAATGCGAAAACCCGAAAAGGTGCATCACTCAGAATGTTGAATATCAGGATTTCGGTTACCGAGAGATGGAGCGACAAGGATCCTTCGTCATCGGGAGTTCCGAAGTGCCGAAAAGAGAAATGCCAAAATTCAAGAAGCAGGCACATCATACTAGGATTTTAGTTACCGGGAAATGGAGAAGTCATAGACTCTCATCATCTTGAGTCCCGAAGTGCTGAAATACGAAATCTTGAAACAGACACATCAACTAACCATGTCAGTAAACCACATTAGCTAAGGACACGTGGCACAATCAGGGAATGACAAGTCTCAAGCTGATTCAACATTTCAGGCACATGTAAGTCATGAATCAGAGTGACATGTGGAAGCTATTCAACATGTGTTAATCCACGTATGACGTCAAGAGGTTTACATCACATCGAAACTTTCTATTTAGAGGTTTTACACAGCAAGAAAAATCTCCACCATCACGATGTCTCGAACTCCGAAATGCCGAAAGGGACCATTGTGAGTCTCGAAAAAATTGAAGGGAAAAATGCTGAAATCCCATCAACCGTCCATCTCAGTGGGTTATGTGAACCATTCGATCACTTCAGAGATTTTGTGATCATGAATTTGATAATGTTGGAGTCACGATGACTCGAAAGGGAAAAACGCAAAAATCGCGAAACCCGAAGTCACGGAATGATAAAGACTCCATACCAAATTTTTAGAGACCAGGAGTTGGAGGAGTCAAGAGTGAAGACTCTTCATCTTAGGAGTCCCGAAATTGTGAAACCTGAAGTTGCGAAATGCAGATTCGCCGAAAAGAGAAACTCAGGAGTATGAACCTTTGATCCAACTCCATTTCGGAGTTTCAAATACCGAAACTTGGAGGTGTCAAGAACACTTCACCATAGAAACGCCGAAATCCCGAAATGCGAGTTTGCAATTTATAGTTTCAAACTAGCTGGTGGTCACCGCTTGTGGTCCAGTGGGGGAAGGAGCTAGTATAGACAAGCTCCTCTTCGGAGTTTCGGGGATCAGGACATGGAGTGTAACAAATCTTTACCTCGGGGATCCCAAAATACCGAAATGCGAATTGGAAAAATAAACGCAAGATCACATGAAGTCAATCCAACGGTGCAGGGGATTTTGGGCATGATCAGAGGGCTAATGTTTCTCCTCGCAGTCTAATTGCTAAAAACCATTGATGGTCTCTTCCAAAGGATTCGAAGAGACCTCTGTGTGATCGCTAGAGGAGCTGAAGGGTCTCCAAGCTTCTTCCAGTGAATGAAGATGATTCTTAGAGGGAATGACAAGTGGATGAGCGTTGAAGTTTGTAACTGAAGTAGAAAGTATAAGCTTGACTATTCCAGAGAAGACGAAGAGTCTCGACTGCTAGAGAGGCTGAGGAATCTCAGCATGACATCCAGTGATGCTGAACGCGTGGGCAAACCGCCAGAGAGGCTGAAGGGTTACCATGATGATTAGACAGAGCACTCGATATGTGGAAGAGATTAACGTGGTGTGAGTAGGTAGAGGCATGGTGTACATTGCATGCACAAGGTGCACAGAAGTGATAAGTACACGGTACAAAGAAGTGATGAGGTTGTTGTTGCTGAGGTGAAGTAATGCATGTGTGAAGAAGTAAAGTGGTGGTGCAACAACTGAAATGTATAGGAAAAAAAAGGTGCATTGAATGGGAATGGCACATAGAGCACAAAAGGCAGAAGAACAAAATGGGCAGTGGATGCATGCAGGAAGACAGTGAGGCAGACAGAGAAGCGAAAATCTTGCAGAACAGTGATGAGACTGGTAAGATGTTGTTAAACATTATATCACTGTAATAAGTTTCAATAACAACTATTCATAATACAGGGTGGTAGGGAGGTGCTAGGGAGGACTGGTGTCCTCAAAGTTTCAAGTGGGTGCTTGAACATAGGGAGTTGTAGCTTCCTTATAGTTGGTGCTAGAGAAACCAGGGAGTTGGTGCTTCCTTCTAGTGGGTGCTAGAGAAAACAGAGAGTTGGTGCTCTCAGCAAGTTGCAGCTTGCAAAAATAGAGGTTGTACCCTCACAATGAGTTGGTGCTCATATGTATGATAATGTAAAGAATGTAAATAATACTTATCATATAAAAAAGAAGAGGTTTTTACCATGTATGGGTTTCCTCGAAAAATATCTGTCCCTGTGTTTCTCATATATGTGATTGATGATGAATGTGCCATTGTTTATTTCCCTACATTATTGTGATCATCATTGAGTGCCTTGTAAATATCTTAAAAGAAGCATAATTGTTTAAGCACTGTAACAACTGATTCACCCCCCCCCTCCCCTCTCAGTTGTCCAACAATATTCCCTCAAACAATCTATAAAATCCTGATCTTTCCCTTGATGTCTTTGAATCCTTGTTCACTACCCCTTTGAACTACAATCTCCTTTGTTCCGTACATTATTTTGATTGTTTTCCATAGTGAAGATTGTATACCCTCACAGGCTGGGAGGATCACAAGCTTTGATACCACTATAATGTCCCCACAAAATATTTTATCTTTTTCTTAGTTTACTAGTGTAGACATTTCCTCAAACACTTTCATGAAAACCTCCCACTTCACTAGTGTAGAAATTTATGTGTGTTTCTAGGTGATGACTTTCATCAAACAATTAGGTTGTAAGTTTGTTTCCATTGGATATGTGGATTACTACTTCTTGTTGTTGTGTTTTCATGATGTTTATGGGTTTATGAGTTTTAGCAAGCAATTTGCATCATTCCCTTAAGCTTCTGGTGCATGATATATAGTAGCAATAAATAAAAATACAATTTTTTGACTAATTAGAGAACAAATGACTTTTTAGGACAACGAAAAATATGACAAATAGGCTAGCTTTATTAAATAGTTATGAAAACATAAATATATTAGGAGATCCAAACAATAATACCGAAGAAATAAATGTTGTAACTGGTGTATATTTCTATTTGTTTCCTCTGTAATGTCCAATGTAAATATTCTTGTAGGTGTTTGAATGGTACAAAAACTCCAATTTGATGAGAATAGTCCTGTAGGTGAAGTAAATCAACCCAACTAGAATATGCATTAGCTTCATAACATCAATGGAAAGTCATGTAGTTGACAATAGCTTGCATTCACCCTCCTAACAACATTAAAAACGTCCCAAACAGTAAATATACCGACCCTCCTCCAAGGGAATCAACCCCAACAAAGAATAGATGAACCGACAAAGGAAAATCCCCCCCTAGAGCCAAATATTAGTCCTCAAATATAATAAATCGACCTACAGTAAGAATACATGACCTCCAACAAGGTAATATGGTCTCCAACTAAGGAACTCAACCCCCAACCTCAAGGAAAACAACCCACAAGATTCACTCAACCTTCCTCAAAAAAAATTGGCCTCACACTTAAGAAAATGCTTCCCACAATATAAAAAATGTAGCCACAATATGAACACAACCTCCTCAAACAAAAATCGACCTCTGCAAATGAATAATTCAGTCGCCAAATGATAAAACTCAACCACAAAAAATACCTCATCGACCAAAAGACAAACTCCGTCACAAATGAAGCACAATGAAGAAATTTGAATGATCCCTTATCTATGATCGTCTAGGGTGGATAGTTTCACCACCGAACCCAATCCCAAACTCCTCTAGGGTTTTTCTCCCCAAGAGCCAAAGCCACAAGAGCTCTCTCAATTTCATTTTATAAAATATATATTTCATAATGAGAGATGACGCCCTCATATTCCTTTTATTTCCATGTTGACCCTTTTTGGACCCTTTCACCCTTTTAATAAAGAAAAGTGACTTTTTAAACTTAGGTCACTTAAAACACCATTTTAATTAATTTCTCAATATCACTTTTAAAAAAGTTACTTTTTTTCCCCAATGACATTAAATAATTAATTAATCCCCTTTTTCCACTAACCATATCCTATGGGAATCACTTAGGCTATTGCGTCAATCTCCTCAAGAGATCATTTGGAAAGGGACATGATAGGTAAGTGCCAACCAAGCCAAAAATTTGATTAGTTCCACTAAGAAATATGTGTTTCTTTTCTTAAGAGAGAATCGACAAGGTGATGAATTTTTAAGGGAAAAGGCATCCTTGTAGGGATGTACTATGGAGAAAAAAAAATAGTTGGAGGAGTTTCTATAAGAATATAGAAGAGTGTTACAAGAACTTAAAGGGATACCACCTAAGAGGGAAGTGGAGCACATGATACATATGTTGATTGACTATGTAAGCCCCCCAAATAATTGAGGAGTACATATGGGTTGTTGGGAGAGATACCCAACATGATATCCATCTTCCATAATTCAGTGGTGTATGCTTGCACACTTTTCCCCTTCCATTTACTAAAGTAATGCCAATGGATCCATTGGTCCTCTACATACCCAATAGGGTATAACTAGGGCTTAATGAGTGTTTTGAAATCCTCCCACTTAGTTATTGGTGGATCACCCTCCAGCCTAAGTGTCTCTGTGTGACTTTCCCACTAGGTCAATGCATGGCCCTATAGTTTCAGTCGAGAATAGAAAAAATTATGCTCTTCATCTCTATTGTGAACACTGAAATAGATCTCTAATTGTTTAAACCAATTATTCAACTTTACTACATTGATCTAACCTTGCTATGGATTGATACCCACTTTCACTTCCATTTTAAATAAGGACTGTGAAGGGGCAATAGAACTGCAACTTAGCTGCTCTTTCTTGAGTTATTTCCTCAACTCCTTTTCTAGGTCTTCATTATCTCTCATTTTCCTCTCTGATCCAATATTTGAGCTAGAGCCTCCAACCTCTCAAAAAATCTGAGCTTATTTTATAGAGCCACAATGAGGAGGGTCATATTGTGAAAGATATCAACAAATGTTTCTTCCATCCTTACAAATATCTCTTATGTTGGATCTTGAGGGTTTTTTTAAACAGACACATACACTATGGATAGGGTTTTGCGACTTTATTATTCAACCAATTCATGGATCCTGCAAATTTCCCCAAATAATCCAAAGAAAACTACTCTAATACTAATATGATTAGCCTAATAGATATGATTGCTTGCACATTTCTCACTAGCAAGGCATGACCATTAGGAAAGTGGTCTCTTGTTGCACATTGTTAGCCCACAAATGCCTTCTATAGGGTGTTTTTTTTATATTTGTTCTCAATTTACTCTCAAATCTAGCTGAGTATTGGCCTAGGGAGGTTGTAGGTGGTCCGTAACTGATCCTTAGAGTCCTCGATAGGTGTATCTCCTTCCTTTTGTTTTTTCAAATAGATCTAGGAGCTTCACATTGAGTTCATCATTTATTCATGGTTGGCATGAGCTAACCTGGTGAATAGTGACCTGGATAGTTTTATTTTGTTGGTCTATTGTAGATCTGGTTGTGTAGTGTGCTTTTGTTTTTCATTTGCAGCTTTTATTTGTAAATCTTAGATTCCATAGTCATTTTTGTTCAAGGTTTTGGGTATGCTTTAAGTATTTACATTGGCATGTGAATTGTGACCATCACCAATATCATATAGCCCTATTTTTTCTAGGTTTGATTGATTATGACATGCATTGTTTATTGCATTATTCTTATTAGTGAAAAAAACAAAAAAATTACATCTCATAATCACATAGGGTTGAGCTTTTGGGTGTTTTTTATAAGAATTGGTGTGTTGTTTGTTATCTTTGGTATCTAATATTATTTCAAGATTATTGGTAATTACATTTGGAGTGTGATATTGTTGTTCATTATTGAATTTGTGAAGAAGGAAATTTCTCTTCTCTCCCTTAGATAGTTTTCATTGAAAGAGAAAATTTTCATTTTGTTGCATCTTCATATTTCGATTTTATTTGGGTTTGAAATAGTCAAAAAATCATTTATTCCATTCCATATCCTTTGATAAATCAATAGCAACCAAAAGGAAAGTGCGTAATTTAAAAATTATTAGACTCTTTTATTTTTATCAAACCAACAAAGTTAAGACTTAGGTCCATGATGTAGGATTGGAGAGTTAACTTTCCAAGGCCGTAAAATTGAAACTAGGAATTCACTAGACAGATTTTTAATCCATTAGTAGCAAGGAGCACTTGCTCAAAAATCACCTCTAACACAGGTTTTAATCACGAGGTCGCACTAGAGTAAGTGGGGTGATATCCCCTCTCTTCTTGTTTTGGTGTCCATTGGAATACTATGTGTATGGGGGTTCCTTTATCACCTAGTTCTACAAGAGGAGTCTCTTTGACCTATTCCTTGCCATCCATTGGTGGGATAGTTTCTTCCACCAACATTCCTAGTACATATGGTTTCTCCATGTGGAGAATTCCATCTATTAGATATTTTCCTTCCAAAAGTTTCCTTAGTGTTAGTTTGACCAATGCGTCCATTCTAGTGCCCACATCCATATTTTTTTTTGGTGGGGGGAAAGCCTTGGTTTTACTATTGGAGGCATATTTCCTTCTACCTCTAGTATCCACATAGATGGCCTGACAATACTAGATGTTGGTTTCCCATTCAGTTGGAATACTAATATTTGGTTTGGTCCCACTCCTAGTGTCTTTCCTAGTGTTGGGGGAAGTACTATTTGTGGGGCCCTTATGTCCCTGGGGGTCCTAGTACCTCTTGGGGTAGTGATATGGGAGGACCACAAGATCCTTTAGGGTCGCAAGCCACATCTTCTTTGAAATCAAGTATGTTCATCAATACACATTTCCCTTTTGTTTATGTTAGATCTCCCAAATTTATCATGATTGAAAAATGACCCCATTCAACACCAAACTTTGTGGCTGGAAATTCCCACAAAATTTCCATTCGATATTCCAAAATTTGACGGAAAACCTAGAGAATATCCTTCTACGCATGTCATGACATACCACTTGTGGTGTTCCTTGAACTCCCCAGTGGATGAAAATATACGATTAAGTATTTTCTAGAGAACCTTGACATGCAACACAACCAAATGGTACATTGAGTTACCTGGTGCTACCTATCATGACTTTTCATCTTTAGCCATGGATTTTCTAGAACACTTCCAATTTCCTATTTTGTATGACACTAGAATAGAGTTTTTGACGTGACTATGTTAGAACATTTCCTCACACATTTATGATCATATTCATGAATGGAGATGGCGGCAAAGGCTCATTTGAGCTAAGATTCTAGATCAAATTTTGGATAATTGGTTTTTCAAGTCATTGTTGCCACCCATAGCCAAATATGTATCCATGTTAGGGGTAGTTACCAAGGCGCAAGTGATATTACATGCCAAACATTTGAACTTGATTTATTCACAGTTAGGAACATTGTATGATATTATTTCTCATGCTCCAAGGCCATGAACAAATCTTTCTAGGGCAAACCAAAAACTGCATGTCGATGTTGCGGTTGGTCCCATTCTTAATCCAGGAGGATCTAGGAATGATCACAGAAGTGTAAAAAGATCCAAAACATCCATAGAGGTCTAGAATGGTTCAGAAATGCTCAAAATTAAAATTCTTCAAATCATACCCAAAACACCATCATTGCGTAGAGCTTGGACATAGCTTTCCAACGATGCAAATTTCTCCTCAAACAGAGTTTGTATGCAAAAGTTATGAGCAATCAAAGTTCTAGCCAAACTTGGAAAAAAGTAAAAGGTAAAAGTACTTGGGAAAATAAATAGGTGGCACGTGTCACCACTACAAGGGTGACACATGGCACACACTAATTGGCATCTAACTAGGCATATTGTACCTTTATATGGACGAATGACAAGTTGACAAGTGGAAAACAATTGGTTCAATCAAATGTTCACATGTGGCATTTGAGAGCTAATGAGAGGTTGCCACATGGCAACCTCCCATTGGCCAATGTTTGTTAATGTATTAAAATTTATGGAGTCAATGGGGGTCGAACCCGTAACCTCCATAACCTCTCAAATACTTAAACACAAGTACCATTACCAATGCACTACACGAGTGGTGCTTACCAACATACATTTTCATATATATTTAAAGTTTGTAATAAAGTCAAATGGGTAGCCAAAGGGACAAGGGCCTAAGCCCTTGACCCTTGGCTCTCAGTATTGTTACATACCATATAATCAATTCATGTTTGTGGAAGAGTTCAACGTATATAAATCCATGGGGTATATAACCATATGTTATATGGTTATAACAAATCACATAACCATATAACATATTTCCCAAGTTCATGCAGAGGTTTTGTTAACTATATAATATATATAGTATTTATGCACAAACAAAATAACAAAAGTATCGAAAACTATGGTGGTCGGTGGAGCTTGAACCCTTGAGCTACCATTTATATTGCTACGTCTTAACCAATTCTCCTATAATGTGGATTTGGTTATGAAACCAATTAAACTAAATTTAGATGCCTGACATGAATTTCAAAATTTGGTTCAGAGGGGTGCCCTATTTAATGGCCTACAACCCAACACATTCTCACTAGAACATATTGGAAAAATTGCGACGTTCTATTTGTGACGTTATCGACAAAATTGTCCGTACTGTCGAAAAATAGAGGAAATTTTAAATGTTTTTCTCCATATTGCCCAAAAACGTCGCTCTTGTGATGTACTACTAAAACTGCCACTCTTGCGACGAAGTTCAAAGGACGACTCTCTTGCGACGACATAAAATTTCCATCTCTCTTGAGATGTTGGTGAAATATTCGTCACACTTGCGACGTTGTGGACACTAGGTTTTCCCCACCCCAACGGTCACCTAGTATTTGACCAAGTCAACTTTGACTTGGTCAACTATTGTCAAAATTGCGACGTTATAAAATCAATAAATATGTTGCATTTTACAGATGTTGTGACAAGTTTGCTATAATAACGACAGTTCAAAAATGGTATAAGTCGATCTTCTTGGTGAACAAAAAACAAGTATTTTTTTTAGTATATGTCTGTGGGGAAGAATGTCAGAAAACATTAGAGGTGGGAAAAAAATTAAAGAGGGTGAAAAGGGTGACGGTAAATGTTATTGCCCTTGCAAAAATTGTTGTACTAGACGTCCCGAAAGAGTTTTAATAGAAAGAACTAAAAAACATTGTAGAAAATATGGGCACATGGACCGGGGATCAAATGAATATCATCCCATGGTAATTAGCTATATGTATATATATTCATTATCTGTTTTAATATTTATTGTATTCTCAAACTTTTATATTGTTTTATACATGCACTAATTTTTCATGATTATTTGTAATTATAAATTTAGATTTACCCCCTAACTTTATGCACAAAGCACCAAGTAGTAGCAGAAATGAGCTTGTACAAGATGAGGAACTTGAAGCAGTTAATGAAGATCAAGTTAATGATCCCATGGAAGTATATGACAATAATAACATAGTGCAAGATGATGGGAAAAATCAAATGATCCAAGACTTATTCCATCATCCAGATGAGGATCATGGGGAAAATAGTGATGGTATTTGATGAACCTCTGATTGAAAAAGAAAATAAACGACTTTATAAAGGGTCAAGATAAAATATTCTCTCCACTACATTGTTGTTGGTGAACTTAAAGGTTACGAATCATTTGTCTAACACTTGTATGACACAGATCCTAGGGTATGTAATATGTTTCATCACATCGACATAAAGGTTGACTTTTCCCCATTTTTCTTAGTGTTAATTAATGTGTAAAATAGAAATGCAATAATTACAATTACTATTCTTTACATTAACTATTTATTTTTTATGTTTTAGATTGTTAGGTGAATTTCTGTTACCCTCGTCAAATATTTCACCTCGCACATATCGAGATTTACATGCTATTATGAAAGACATTGGAAAGGAGTATCAAAGTATAGATGCATGTCCTGATGATCATATTATATATTATGGACAGCATGCGTCGAAAACAAAATGCCCAGTATGTGGTATTAGTAGATATCGAACTGATCAAGTAACAAAAATGGTCCCTCAAAAGGTTCTCTAACATATTCCCATAATTACACGTTTGCAATGAATGTTCAGGTGCCAAATCATAACACAAATTATGGATTACCATGCATGAAAGAGAATTGAAGATGGCGTTCTTAGAATGCCTGCAGATGGTTATGCATTTAAGGAAATTGTTGCAAAATGGCCAGAATTTACAGATGAACCTCGTAATGTTAGGCTTTCATTGGCAACTGATGGTGTTAATCCATTTGGAGAGCTTCGGTATATTTACTCAGCGTGGCCTTTTTTTGTTATCAACAATAACATTCCTCCTTGGATGTCAATAAAGAGGGAGCACATAATGTTGAAAATGATTATTCTAGGAATTTGTTTACATTAATTTTTCGAATGCAAAATTTTCATTTTTCTCTTTTTTTGCATAACATATTTTATTTATTTATTTACATATATATACATACCATGGTAGTAATTTCGTGTAATTTCAAAAAATTAGGTAAGTACCAAGTTAAATATATGAATGTGTATATCGAG
Organism: Picea abies; assembly: GCA_900067695.1. NCBI lineage: Eukaryota > Viridiplantae > Streptophyta > Pinopsida > Pinales > Pinaceae > Picea > Picea abies. Next base: position 3,104 of record CBVK0103606461.1, on the reverse strand, counting down.
CCTCTTATCGACAAGCTACTAAAGTTATGGGAGGGCATCACTGTGTATGACATCTGTAAACCAATTGGGCAGAAGAGATTTCAATGCCGTGGAATACTTTTATGGAAAATTCATGATGCCCTAGGACTAACACATTTTTGTGGTATGTAATGTTCCATATTGCACGCTTGAATAATATACAATTAATTGAATATATCGTGCATGTTGTTTAAATAATCATTTTGTATATTAATAATTCTCATTAATCCATCTGTTGTAGGTCTTCAAACAAAGGGTAAGTTTGCATGTCCATTTTGTAGTCCTAAGATGAAATATCATTGGTCAAAAAGTTTAGGAAAGGAGGTGTTTGATGAGTATAGACACTTCCTCTCTAATAACCATAAGTATCATACTATTGAAAAATATATTTTCAATGGGAAACAAGAGACTGGACTAAGAAAAAAAAGAATGACACCTCGCCTATGGAAGTTGGCATATGACAAAATTAATCCTCGAGGTACGCATTTTGTTCATGTATCATAAATGGAATCATGTTTTGAAATTTTATTTTAATTATTGATTTTATTTTACCGCATTTGATAAATAGTGTTCTGATTTTTTTTATGCTTCATCAATGTCGTTGTCATGAAGGTAGTAATAATGGGCTTCCACGAGGAATGAAATGTTATCCCACTCAATTCATGAGGTTGCCTTACTATGAGGACCTAAAAATAGTTCATTTATTTTATACAATGCATATCAGGAAGAATGTGACAAAAACGTTATGGGGAATCATAGATGGCAGGAGGGATAAAGAAAACATTGTCAACATTTGTAATGAAATTTGGGAAGCCAATCATGCAATGAAAAGTACGATCCTATAAAATAACGATGGAGACCAAAATAACCTTCCATGGTTATTAACAGATAACAGAGCAACAAAGCAATGGTGTAAAATATGTCATTCAAAAAATTAATTTTCCCACAGGTTTTTGTTCAAACATAAAGAATATCTTAATGAAGAAAGATGAATTTGGTGGGGTAAAAAAACATGATTGACATACCTTCATTAAGGTAATTAATCATTTTAGTATTCATATTTATATATTGGTCATATACATTTTTTGAGTTTTTTTATTTTTTTTGTCTAGTTTTGAACAAATAACGATTCGTTTTTATTGTTATAGTATGTTCTACCTCTATCTCTCCCAAACTACATGACAACAACATCAAACAAGTTATATATGATCTTGAAAAATACATGAGGTAAGTAGCTGCAATATATATGCAAAAACAAAATTCAATTTTTTGTTGTACTTAATGACATGTGTTTTACTTGTAATGTAATATGTATTATGTTTTGTTGAAACATGTTATTTTCTTGCATCATGATTTGTAGATGGTTATAATTGAAATGAATCCATGAAGATGATATAAAGTATTGGAAGAGAGAAATCCCTCAGCTAATGTGTGAAATGCAGAAGTATCTACCTCCAACATTTTTCAATGCACAAGTACACTACCTCATACACCAAGTTGAGGAGATTGAAATGTGTGGACCTGTATGCACAAGGTCAATGTGGATGGTGGAGAGGAACTTGAAATTATTGAAGGCTTTGTTTAGACAAAGAGCACGTCCCAAGGGTTATACGGTGGAGGGATATATGGTAGATGAATCCATGGTGTATATTAGTCAGTATATTCCTAAATTACCAGCGCAAGCTATGCATGCAGTGGATTGCATTTGGGATGTGAACTCCATCAAAACATTTGAAAGGGAGCAGATCTTGGGGAAAGTTACAATGAATAAAGTGAGGGGTAATTAAATTGTGGATATTTTTAATAAATATAATTTTTCGTTTTTGTGTGTATATGATCATACTCATTTAATATTTTATTCTTTCATCATTTATTAATATTTACCATGGTTATAACTAATATTTAATATTTGTGAATTGTTATTTTTTGATTAGTCATTTTCTTAAGATTGGGATTGATCCAGTTGGATATCGGTGGCCACCCACCTTTTCCAACTGGCTCAAAACAATTTTCTGGCAATTTTGGCAATTTACTATTTTTAGCAGTTTTAACTTCTAGGGCTATTTTGAGGGCCTAAATGAATGTTTTTCGATATCGAGATTCCAAATGATAGATGAAGGCATTATAGATCCCCCAAAATGAATCTCCTTGACAATACCTTTCCAATGGGCTATCATACGCCTAAAATGAAGATCGTATGCAAAAGTTACGACCCCGAGAAGTTGATGTACTAACTTACCCAAATGAGACCCACATGAATTTTGGCACTTCATCTCCTAGGGTTAGGTTTTTGGATGTCTAGGGTTTTTGGCATTCCGGTTTATTGTAAAAATGCCTTCAGAGTCTCATTATAATCATCTTCTTGCGAATGTGAGTAGCCATCACATATCCTCTCAAAGATAAGATGCCACCATTCTAGCGAGTCTTTCACTCTGTATATTTACTGTCTCTGTACATTTCTTTAATTAATAGAAATCGTGTATTACTGTATATATGTTCTTATGGTTGCATCTCTGATACATTTATGTTATATTATTTAATATATGTGATATCTCTATAAATTTCTTTATTATATCTCTGCTCTCATTTCGTGCCCAAAATAATATGGATCAGTGGTATCAGAGCAGACTACTTTTGATTGTTTTTCAGTGCATGTCCCTGATGAGGTTCGAGTATAGAAATTTGGGTCTCGAGATTGTCTCTCTTGAATACAATTTCTCTCGCACACCCAAGAAACCCTCCATGGCAGAAAAAAAGAAAAACGACAGAGCAAACGATCCTATAAGTTTGTTACTTGAGCAAGCTCTCATGCGACAGAGGGACGAAATGATGGAGAATTTTTCCCACATCCTTCAACGCCTCCCGATAACATCAGGCACATATTCGTCAAGAGACCACTTTGGAGGCACCTAGCCTTTTAAGGTACATGTCAATTTTGATATTCCTATATTTGAAGGTCAGATAGATGCGGATGCCCTAGATAAATGGTTAAATTTATTAGAAGGTTATTTCTCCGTTCACAATTTTTCCGATAGAGAAAAGATCATCTTCGCGCTCCTTAAGGATCTGTTAGGATATTTAGACAC
>CBVK0103606412.1:0-11115 GCA_900067695.1 Picea abies | reverse complement strand
GGAAAGTTTTATATTATGTCTTGTTTTGTTCTAGTTTTGGGGTGAAACTAAGGAGATTTGTTTGTGTCCGTTCTTATCGATTTGTCCGATAAAAAAAATTCAGAGGATATAGATATCAATATAGGGATGTACCATCATATGATAACCTTTCAAGTGAATCACCAACCAAGATATGCATGACTTATCTGTTATAACTATAACCTTTAATTACCCATTAAACCCTAACGTAGAACTTCCGGTAGCGACAATTCACTACCGGATGTTCATAATTTCAACAAAGGTAATGATTTTTTACTTTGTAACTTTGTTATTGGGAAACCATGCTTTTCATAAAACATGTTGACTTTTGTTTCCTGAATGTGACTCGTGGAAGACACCCCTTAAGACTTATTATAGACTCTTGTAATTTTTTACAATAGACTAGACCGAACAAACCAAATAGACTCAGACAGACCATATTGACCCAATGGAACTTTGGAGAAGGTAAGAAATATTTTTATCACTACAAATTAGGTTCTAACAACTCCCTTATCATGCAAATTAGGTGCATTGAAATAAATATGCACATGGAATGATTGAAAATGAAATGTTCTAAAGTGTGGGATGATCGCTTGTATAAATAGTCCCCAAAGGGCTTGAAATAGAATTAGAACCAAGTAGTGGTTGTACAGAGAATAGACCGATGCAAAGTGATGATGTGCAGAAGATATAGGTAGGGGGAATGTGGAGATATGGTCATAGCAAGGGACTTTAAACAACATAAAAAATGGCTAAGTAAAAAGGATTTTGACTAAGGATTTCTAAATAGATATTGGGTTGACAAAATAATTTGACACAAGATTTTCATTTAGAATTTTGTATTGTATTAATGGGTACATGAGCTATGATGAAAAAAAAGATTATTTTCTTTCAAAAATATCCAAATTAGATGTGCTTTTACTTGAAATTTTCCATTTTTCAGACATGCTTTTAAAATGCCCATATCTTTGCAATGTGCATATTCATATGTTTAGCACTAGTGCAATCTATATAGATGTTTCAAGCACTTGAAATATTCTTATCTATTTCCAGTTTCTCTGTCCAGAATGCGCATATGCACACATGTGCACTTCTGCATTTCACACACACACACACACACACACACACACACATATATATATATATATATATTCAACCCTCTCGCATTATGCATACATGTATCCCTGCAAAGAGGACATTTATTCTATTTTTAAAGAACTGTTTGGAGAAATCAAACAAGTCATTGCATTGTAATCCCACACTCTTGCACTTATGCACTCCTAATACTCCAGATACTTGCAAAATGACATCTATTTACAATCCATTTAACTCAGTTGAAGTTTAATTTTAATTGATTACATGTATATGTACATTTAGGATTCATCGTAATGCATACCAAGAGAAGCTATTATAGTTTCTAGATATTTTCAGTTCTATTCAATTGGTCATTGCATACAAGTTACTAGAGTCATGAATAGAAATATAAATTGTCTATTTTCATATCTTGGGAGGGACATCGTGATAAAAAAAATTCTTTGTAATGAGATGAAACAGATAACCTAGAAAAATAATCAACTATGGCACTTATCTTATTACAAGTTCAATGGTTTATAGTGCATTGGAACAATATAAGAAAATGATTGGCCAAAGTCCATGGGAAAAATAATTTGTAAACAAAAATGTTGGCTTGAAAAAGATCTAGGGAAAATTGTATTGAAGACTTGTATACTTTTGTCAAATTTGCAATCATCGAATTTAAGCAAAAAACTTGCGGACAATTTCTTCCATATATAAATTTTAGTCAAAACCTATGCAATTCACTATGTTTTTTGTTTGTTATTTAAACTCCAAATGAGTATGGACATATTCCAAACAAGTAACATGTACTTTGCAATTTTTTGCAACCATCCTACACAATATGCTCTGAAATAAGAGAAGAATATTTGACCTAATGTAGCAATAAAAGGTGTTTTTTTTTTATTGAAGTTTGACTCCATTTGATTCTATATAGGCCACTCAGAGCATTATTGTTAGTTTTTATTTATGATAAATTTATCATAGACATCGTAGAAATAGAAATAATATTTAGTCATGCCAACTTGCTTAAATCAATAGAAACTACATTGACCATTCCATGCCAGGCCATAATCAAAATGCCTAAGTTCATTTTTATGCAAAACCTTTATTACATTTTTCTATTCTTACTTGGACCAGATGAAACTATCAAAAAATCTATTCAGACAAGTAGGGAAATATATATATGCACATCAATATTTGAAAGAAGAACCAGATGTAGTTGCAATTTCTTATCGAACGACAGTGAGAAATCATTTCTAGCAACAATTTCTAACATTGTCAGAAGATATGCATATGGAATTTGCAAACAACATTAAATTTTCTAGAGATATCATGGTTTCCTTAAAAATTCGATAGAAACGGCAATTATGGAAACAACAAATAGAAAAAATTGTTCCAATTGCAATCTAGATATACTGACACTATATCAATCTTGCAATGTAACATGACCAATAACATATAAACATCTAGTCCAATATCCATTAAAATATTTACAAAATTGAATTGCAAAATATGCAATACAATGACACCGCAATGCTAACAGTTTCTAGTAAACACATTGGACTCAATGCACATGCTATTGTTGGTATTCAATAACTATACATGAAATATGTATAAATGATGTATATGTTATTACGTGTCAACATTTTCATCAATACAAAAAATAATAACTATATTATAGTTATAGTATATGTACAAAGAAATCAAAAATCAATAGATGGAATGCGTCGCACATGCACGATGGCATTGTTTTCATTCAATCTCTATCCCACATGTAGTACAACACTATCTTCGTTTAATTTAAAATTTTTATGTACTCAAAAATCACGCAACATATAAACAATTTGGGTTTCTTTTGCAAATATATTTCATAATGGATTTTTGTCAAGACAGGAAGTAGTTCCTATAGTATAGGTTCCCTGGTAGTGCATTGCACATTATTGTTTTCAATTGTACGTATAACAATACTCATACAATGTTTATATATAAAAGGGCATATCTAATTACATCTTACATAGTCAAACATTGCATTTTTAATCAAAGCAAATTTACCCGCAAAAGAGTTGCAAATTGCACAAACAAGTTCAAATGGAGTTGAATATGCATTTACTCCTATCATTGTACCTTCAACCTGCTTATATATTACAAAGATTAATAATTTTGGATATGTGTGTGTGTGTTTTCAAATAGTATTGTACATGAGATTCGTAGATAGAGTTGTCAATCTATACTTACAAAAAATTTCGACCCAGTTAATTTTTTCAGATATTTGACTGCTTTTGTTGTGAGTTCTATTATAAATGTCGATTGTGTTGTGCGAAACACCTTTATTTACATATATCCTCTTGGTTATATTTTAAAATAGAAAAATGGGAAATTTCCCTGTTTGACATTGTTGTTCTAGTGAAGTGAAGAAATGTCCATATGTCTCGAACAACTGCAATTGATACAGAAAAGAATGTAATTGTCATATTGTTTGAACTAAGATATATCAACCTACAAACAACAAACAATTGACATTGTAAAATCATACCCTTTCTTTGTCATCCTTTGTGTTTCCATATTTTATATGCAAATTGTATTGTGATCCAACATTGCTAGCGGAGTTGAAAACAAATATGATAGTGTTGATTGGATACATTTCTGTATTACTTGAAAATTTCTTGATTGTTGTGTCTGGTATGAAATTGTATTCTTTACAGGTTGGAAACACTGTCTCAACGACACTTGATTCAAGTATCGATATAACACGATCGCAATCACCATGGTCATAGCCACTTTTTGGTAGAATTTTGAAATTTGTATTAGATATTCCAACTCTAGGAACAACACTTTTCTCATGTATTTCAATGAGGTGTGCATGAATAATCAATCTAATTATCATCATGCCATTTTCATCTGTCATGTTAGCACACAATATTTTTCATGATCTCTTCACTTTATCCAAATATGTGTTGTAAACAACCATCACCTCTATGATGAATACTTCCCTAGTTCTATGACTATTCAACTCCTATATTGAGACAATATTCGAAGTTGCAAAGATGCATCATGGAATAACAATCGTAGAAAATAAGAAATATGAAAAATAGTTTCAATGTATTTCTTGTTCACCTGCAAAATGTATTTCTTGTCCAGCTACAAAATGTACATTTTTCCATACATACCTTCTGATTTACCCTGTTGCACATGGATACTCTCTTAACATGTTCCTATCACACTTGAATCTCCAACATGTATTTCTTCAATTCCAAGTATACCTATTTCAATTGAATTGGACATAGAAATTTGAAAATTGCATAAGCACCTAATGCTATTAGTTTGCGATGCTATAACAATGTGAAAATGGAAAATAACTTTTAGAAATTTAACTTTGGCTCTTTTGCTGGGAGGATGTTTTTGATGCACTAGTACTAATACTTCCCTGGATTGTCCAACTTCTCCTACTTGGAACACCAAGTATGTGATCATGAAGCACATACAATATATTCTATTTTATGTTTACATTGATATATGGACCTCTTATTTTCTCTTTTTTTCGTAAGACAAATGTATGTCAACTATGCAACACACAAAAAACACATTTCACATGACACAATACATAACATTGAGAAATTCATAATTATATGTACAAGATTAAACTATTAAAATCCCTACAAATGAAAAAGATTTTCCAAGTGTAACAAACTCTATTATAAACATTGACACATAGCATTGTCCCTACAACAAACTTGTAATTTTCTTCTAGAATATCTATATGAATTTGCACAACAATTCAAGTGATATATCGCAATTGAAATGCATAAACAATTATCAATCAACGCCACAATTATTGCATGGTCCTATGGAACTATAAAAGTAGTAGAACATTGTGGAATACATTTAGTCAGTTGAGAAGCACACACATAAATATTAGCACAATCCTAACAACTAGTACAAGATTTAACACTCATGATATTTGGTGTTGTTATATGGAAGTGAATTCCTCAAACACCCCAAAAATTTATGATATTGAACCTGACATATACAACCAATGCAAATAATTTCACCCCCGTAGTCTGCTCACCTATATTTTTCACCTGTATCCTCTTCACATAAGTATATGGCTCTTGCATTTGGGACTGCTAATTCTATTTTCAACCATTGTGTGGATAATTCATAGTATTTATCGTTGTCCAGTTCCTCCCTTCCGCACCTTTTCATTTTCAATGGATCCAGGTCGGGTACTCTAACGACAACACAATTTCTAGGTTGATCGATCCAGTTGTGGAAGTTTGATTTGCGAAAAACAAAGGGTAATTAGAACATGTGTGAAGTAAATGTTGTGGTTGTTAGTAAATATGCCCTATGCACCTATCCTTAAAGAAATAAGGTCTAGAAAGCAAATGTTAGTAAATATTCCCTATGCACCTATCCTTAAAGAAATCTGACCTCGGTAATGCACTATTCATAACTTTCACGTTTATCAAAATGCATTTGAAGAAACAAACCTATAGAAGATAGAAAAATAAAATAGAATTCTTTCGTTGATAACCTATACATGATGTATTCTAGTAACGATGTTGTTTCAATGACAATTTAGACAAGGTCCATGGAAAATTTTCCTTGCTAAAATTAAAAAATATGACATGAAAATTAACTTCGTGGAAGCCTCCTGAGGACAAGTATTTTAAATTGATTAGTGGTATTGAAGATGTAGATATCGCTCATGCAAATGATGCACTAGCTTAAGATGTAATCATATCTCATAAAACTTGTCATCAAAAGGATATTTACCTAGCCATTTACAAGAAAATCTGACATACCAACATATTTGCAAATATCATATTACATGGGAAGTCATAGGAAATACATAGGAGACTGGAAATGACAACACTCTCACACATGCGACACAAGTACTATAGAGTGTTTTGCACTATTGAAGTGTCAAGCAATTTGATCCATCTAGATCTCACATGTACAACACACCTAGATAGTTATGAATCCACACTAGGAAAAGGACTCCAAGAGTGTGGTGAATCATTGAATTGCATACAACATTAAAGGAAGTTATATCCCAATTTCAATGTATCATTACAAGAACACTGACGCATGGAGATGACGTAAAAATAAGAATATCACTGCAAAATTTTCCAGCTGTATTTTAAACTATTTATACCACTTGCTAGCACCATAGTATTCACAACCAATTTAGATTTATCCACAAATAGAGCTCCCACTAGCTATCAATTGAGTAGTTTTACTAGCCACCCAGCTACCAAGTCCATTTATTTTTGGAATCATAGTTCAACTGCAAAGTCCCTGCATCCATGGTTTCTCCTAGAAATTATTTGATTTACTACAACCAAAAGTTTATGCACACTGCTTGCAATCCCACTGTGTCATTTTCACGTCAGTTGGCACTGAGAAAGTAACTATTGGGAAGGGGACCCACCATATAATAGATGACCAAGATTCCTAGCCTCGCCAAGCAAGTTTTTGAACTATGCTTCGAAGTTCCTGTAGTTTTCCAGCTCTGTCTATCAAATTTGTTATGCATGATACCATGGATCAACACCTTTTCTAAACCCAATAGATCCATTATGCACATTTCCTCATCTATCAGTTGAACCAGACAAGGGGATGATTTTGGGTTGTTTGTTCGAACAATTACCTAGTCCTTGCGATTTGTAAGTGCCCAAGTAACTATGAAAATTTCTAGTTGCAAGACTTGGGATAGCTACTACTTGAATTTTTGAAATAAAGGATGAAGCACACCCATGCTTCGTCGGTATAGAGGAAGCTAAAGCAGAGAGATGTTTTCAGCCTGGAAAAATGTAGACCAAATCAAGTTGCCACCTTCCGGATGACCTTACTCATTCAAAATGTTATATGTGGCTGCAATAAAAACGAGACAGATGGTTTTCACTTACTCCAGCAATGTGCGGGTATCCAACCTAGCCACATTCTCAACTCTCACAATTCAATATAACATTTTTCTGACGTTCCACTATGGCTTGAGCCAAGGAACACCAAGATAATAGAATGAGAAACTTGATAAGTATTGAATGTTAGTGTTAGAACTTTCTAACAGGGTACAATCTCTAGAAAAATAATCCATCATGCACCAGATGTCAACATTTTCCTCACTTTCTCTTCTTGTTGTTCTATAACACTAACTACATCAAGTAATAATTTTAAGAGATATAAATAAATAAGATCATATTGTTTCCAAATATTGTTTCCCTTTGACAGATAAGCATTAAACAACATGAAAAGTACATATTAACAACAAAGAATCCATGGTCTGGAGCTATGAAACCATTGTTAAAATGAACAAAGTGCATAGCATAGTTCTATGAAATGTACTAGTCTACCTTTGTATGTGTCATTATTTTCAAATGAAAATAATCCAAACTCTATTTCTTTTTTTCAATGTAGCATGTCTTTTCTCAATTTAATGGTTATCTATTTTAATGTTATATGTTTATTTTTTCTTCAATGCACTATCATCCAATCAATGCAAGTCCAAGAATTTTTTGTCAATACATTGTCCATTCACATTTGAAAAAAGGATAGCATGTCCATGTAATTACCATATCGTCTTTGGTCAATAGTTGTTCAGTCTTGCACAAAACATTGAATATGTAGATGCCTTAGAGTTGTGCACATAAAATATTGAAAAACACTAGATTTCCAACTCACTACCAATATGATATCCACAGATGCAATATTCACTTTGGATTATATGTGGTACTATGTAGTATCAATATATCATGTTGCATATGCATATAATTCACCCCCCAAAAAAGGTTGTTCCTTGTGTAATTGTTACAGACATACCTCCTATTGGGAAATTATTCTTGAGTTTATTCTCATGCATTGCTTGTCACTTCTTTCTCTCCTGCAATTGCTCTATTTCATTTTAATGGGAAAGTAGTGCACCAAATTCAATGAACACAAAAATACACACTTATGTCAAAACAACATGAAATACACAATATTAATCAACAATAAATGAGCAATACACATATAAAATTTGAAAAACGCACCTCTATAATTCTTGTTCAATGTTTCTTTCTTTTCCCTATTCTCTTTTTAAACATTGGTGATTGTTTCTATGTAATTCACATCAAACAATTCAAATAGAAATGCATATCAATGGCAGTGAGATGCAAACACAATGCAAATTGCTGATATTTTATTTTCTTTGTGACTAGAATATCTTCTATATATGTTACTTGCAATGCCCAACACAATTTATTGATCCAACACAGAAACAATAACTTTCTAAATATGTAAAAATAATATGAAACCATGATTTCGTTCAGTTTATTCCATTTATATTATTCCTTATATATGTCTATAGCATCCAACAACCGGGGAAATTAAAAAAAAAATTAAAAAATCTTGAAACAACATACCTTGTATTTTTGTTTGTTTATCTTTGATTCATTTTCCATATATATAATTTTTGAAATAGCTCTTGACTGATTTAATCCCTCACTGAAAAAGAAAAATAATAATAAAACACTAAAACAATTTTCACATCTATGATGCACATCAAGAATATTTCATTCAACCATTTGATCCAACAACACGGCTAATAAAATAGGACTAGTTTCCTTAAACACCACACCAATGCCAATGGAAATTTGAATGAAACCAAGTAAATTTTCTATGCATAGAGAACACACTGCCAAACATGATGCAAGATGCGGAACCATGACAGTGCATAAAGAGAATACATATCAGTTCTCTACAGAAGATTTGAGTATAGGTCAAGTTCTAAATAGACAAAGTATTGGCTTTGTGTTATATACACCTATGTGAAAGTGTTGATGACATTGATCTTCCAATTGCACAAGTGTTTATGAAATCAACTATGCCAATTCCATACCATAAGTGGCATGAATTCTTACAGTCTGCAAAGGTATACTTGGTTTATATAAAATGATCTATTTTTAAGCCCTGCACATGTCATCCTTGTTACACATCAAAATTACTCATTACGATGATGGCCTAGTGTCGTCATTACCAATGTTGCAAGTGTCGCATTTCTCCCACAAGTGTCGCAAATATCATATCGTTGTCTTGTCTATGTTGTGTCTTGGACGATGTTATCAAGAACACTTACAAGACACCTCAAAAGACTGGTTTTGAAGAGGAGAAGTCATTTGACAAAGAGTACAAGCCTTTTGCCACTACGAAAACCACTAAAAAAACAATTTTGGAAGGCAGCACTCCCATATACACTGTTAGGGAGTGCCAACGCTCTGTGACCTTATTTGGGGGAGCGTTCCAACACTCTGTGCCCCATTTTGAGGGAGCACTAGCCTTTTTTGAGTGAATCTTTGGATTGTTGAGAGAAATCAAGGAAGAATCCCTTCATATATGGAGTTGGTTGGGTTCGGATCTGAGGTCAAGGCTCGATCTTAGGGAATATCCACAACTAAAGGAGAAGAATCCTCAACTTATCCCAAGAATCTCTTAAGTGGTTAGGCCTCTCCAAGCCTATATAAGGAGGCCTCTTCATGGTGAAAGAGGAGACATTGTGAAGTATCAAACTTATGATCTCATAAGGTAGATATCATTGAAGCATCAACATTTTGTGTGTGGATTATTTGAGCAAGGGTCTGGACAAAGAGAGCTTGGTGAAGTTATTGCACCTACATCCATGGTTGTAAGCATCTCACTTTGTTTTCATTAATATAAATCTATGTTTGGCTTGTTTCCTTTAAAGTTTGTGTATGTTTCGTAAACTTGTTTCTTTCATAGATCCATTATGAAGATAATTATTAGAAAAACAAGATCGCGGAGCAATAAAATAAACCAAATGTGGAAACAAAACATAGAAGATACACAATACAAGAGAGACACATATTTACATGGTTCACCTAGTGTGGGCTACGTCCACCAGAGAAATTGTCAGGTCCTTTCTTTATTATTATCCATCAAATGAAGGGATACAACCTACAACAAAACCCATTGTAACTTCATCTTCTTTCTCTCACAGTCTCCTCTCTCAGAATACAATACTTACCACAATGCATAGCTGCAATACATTTCCCTCATAATAGAGGGTTTCCTTCTAGGGAAAAAAACCCTAACATAATTTCTATCTTTAGATCTGTGACCTTATAATGAATGGTTCAGATTTACAATGAAATTACAATATACATTTACAAGGAAATTTTTCCTTCGGGGGCCCGCTTGCCCCCGAACCCCCAAGCTAGGGGGATAGGCCCCCTGGACCCTGAAGAGGGGGTACCCCCCTCTGCACTCCCCCGCGTGGAAGAGTGTACATACTTCTGGGGTGTAAAGTCTCCATGGGGTATAAACATGGCTGAAAGCAAGAACCTCTGAATCAGGTACATAATTAGGCTCCACAACCAACAATCTCCCACTTGGAGACTGATCTCAACAACTCCACCACTATTGTATATGCTGGAATCTGAACCTTCTTGGACTTGGAAAATTTCTCATATTCATCTTCATTCTTGAAGACCAACTAAAACTGAGCAGGAACTCAGTTTCTCTCTGGTTACTCCCTTTGTTAACATGTCTGCAGGATTCTGGCTAGTGTGTATCTTTTCCAACTTCAAATGCCCATCTTCCAAGGCAGATCGTATGAAGTGGTACCTCAACTTTATATGATTAGTATTTGAATGGAATGATGAGTTCTTTGCAAGATGAAATGCACTCTCACTGTCACAGTACAACCTACTATTCTCCTGCTTCTTTCCCAATTCCTCCATAAACCTTTGTAACCAAATCATCTCTTTACTAGCCTCTTTAGCAGCAACATACTCTGCCTTTGTTGTTGAAAGTGAAACAACCTTTTGCAATTTCGAAATCCAACTTACTATTGTTCCACCTATAGTAAAAGCATACCCTGTGGTGCTCCTCCTGTTGTCTTTATTACCTGCCATATCTAAATCAAAATATCCCTGTAGAAAAGTGTCTGAACCTCCAAAACATAATGCATGAGTAGTAGTACCTCTCAAATACCTGAGAATCTACTTTACTGCCTCCCAATGT